>CAJQZJ010037361.1:3333118-3356159 GCA_907164525.1 Lophiomys imhausi | reverse complement strand
TGTGTGTGTGTGTGTGTGTGTGTGTGTGTGTGTGTGTGTGTGTGTGTTCATTTGTTTTAGTTTTCGAGACAGGGTCACTTGGCAGGCCTCCAATTTGCTGCTGAGCCAGAACTATCCACGAACTCTGCAGCCTCCTGCTTCCACTTCCCGTGTTAGCATTACAGACACAGCCCTCTGTGCCTGCCTCCTCTACAGAATACTGACCACATGACAGTGCAATAGAGCATCTTAGTTTTCCAAAGACTGTTCTTAAAATTTTGCGCCAGCTAGATGAGGGAGTTGACACCTGTAATCCCAGCACTTCAGAAGCTAAAGCAGGAGGGTTGTTCCAGACCAGCCTGGGTTATAGAGTAAGATTCCATTTTAATATAAATTAACAAATAAACAAGACCCATTCTCATAGACTTTATGTTGGGAAAAAATCTATTATTTCCCTTAAGGCTATTTTTATTAACTTCTTATTGTGTACAGTTCATCAAATCACATCGACTCTAAGATTCGCATCAACATTCACACATTAGCATCCCTGAAACCAGGAAACATTTTACAGCAGGATTCCAGCTTCCTTCAAAGGCTGTCTGCCAGGGGCCAGTCAGAACCCTCTTGTCTGTTTCTGTATTCTGTATTCTGATGTCTCCCTGCTGTCGTTTCCCATGGGACATCACTGCTGAACAACGTGAATGGAGTTTGTCTTCAATTTTTAAATGCCTTAAAAAAAAATACAAGAGCCGGGCGGTGGTGGCGCACGCCTTTAATCCCAGCACTTGGGAGGCAGAGGCAGGTGGATCTTTGTGAGTTCGAGGCCAGCCTGGTCTACAAAGTGAGTCCAGGACAGCCAGGGCTACACAGAGAAACCCTGTCTCGAAAAAACCAAAAAAAAAAAAAAAAAAAATACAAGAGTCCCCTCCCTCACCCACAAAGACCGTTTGTAGATGTTTACCTCCATAAAGATATTCCCCGGGATTAAAAACATAAAGATAAAACAGGATAAAAACAAAGCACTTCTAAATTATTTATCAAAACAGTTGAAGCCCTTCAATTAACATAAGTTAATCAAAATACTTGGTTCTGGCTATTATGAAAACACCACAAGGGTAATCCCTTCTACAGAATGACTGAGCCACTACAATCCTTGGTGATCAGCAGGTAAAAGGAAATAAGGGGATCAAACACAGTTAAGCCAGAAGAAACCTTCAAGGATGTGGCCAGAGGTGAGAAAATGGGAAAGAGCCCAAGGGTCACCTAATACCCAGTGCTGCATTTGTCATGTTCTCATTGAGGAAAAACTTCAAGGAGTACCTAAGAAACATCCCCAAACACCTGCCCCTCCTCCTGTCTGAAAACTGTATCAGAAATTGCATTAGTTTAAAAGTCAGAAATCAGGCTGGAGAGATGGCTCAGTGGTTAAGACCACTGGCTGCTCTTCCAAAAGATCTGGGTTCAATTCCCAACACCCACATGGCAGCTCACAACTGTCTGTAACTCCAGTTCCAGGGGATCTGACACCCTTACACAGAAACACACACAGGCAAAACAGCAATCCACATAAAAATAAATATTTCAGTAAAAAAAAAAAGTCAGAAGTCTCAATTCTATGAGAAGAAAAAAATAAAAAACAAAAACAAAAAAAGGGGGAACAAATAATATTTCCTATCTTTTTATCAATAGTTACCTGTTAAGTCTACAGCACTCAGAGCCAAACTACAGGAGAAATGTCCAGACCAAGGCACACAAAGCCATAAATGGCACAAAAACTTAACACATTTTGCTAGTAAAGTGATTGTGGGGCCATGATACTTCTTTATTTTCCAGTTTTTCTTTAAGGATAGTTTAATATGGTTTAATAATTAACAAATTAATATGTGCTGATATAATGCCTACTATCATTTTCACGGCAGAACAATTCTAGGCAAAACCGTGAAGACCAAAATTATCCTCGCTGGAAGTCCCACCTCCCCTCCCCGTAGGCCTGCTCAGTCCTCTCCTACTGGAAACCAGCCTTCCCCTGCAGCTAACAAGAGCCCACCACCCTCAGCAGGTCCATACGGCAGCACTTTGGATCCCTCTTGATTCAAAGCCGTCTGTCCTGAAGGCCCAGGAAACCCTCAACTGACCGAACCAAACTGATGATGAATGTAACCACGGAGTTACATACCTCTTCCAACAAAACAGGTTTTTACTGTTTGGGCAAGTGTGTGGGTTCTTTTTCTAGAGACAGTATATTAATCTACACTGTCTTTGTTCTTTTTTGGGGTAGAGAGCTGGATATGCAGAAGCATGTGTACCACCACCGAGGTACAGACCCAGACCCTCTGTGGACAAAGCCTTTTAAAGGGCTGTCCAACCTTTTGACATTGTGACACACTATCATCTACAAAGTTATTCAAGAATACGAAAACTGTGTTATTTTAAAAAGCCCTTATTTTTAAAGTAAGTTTATGATTTTTCTGATGGGCAGCATTCGTGGCTGTCCTTGGCCACAGAGAGCTGCAGTTCGCTCTTTCCCATAGCACTTCAAGAGTGTAAATCACAGCCATCTTTCTAAATAAGATTTCACTCATTTTTGACTATACTAATATAGAAAAAATACCTCTATTTTAGTTACTTCTATTATCAGTAACCTTTTACAAACTCCATAAAATGTATTAATTTAAAAGAAGATGAAAATGTGTATTTAAACTACTTACATAACTCATAGACTCATTCTTAAGATTAAGTGTAAACTTAGTTATAAACTAGAAACTGAAAGTTTGTTAGATGAAATAAGCAGTTTAAAGAGGGTGGGATGTAGCTGAGTTAGGAGAGTGTTGGCTCCATCCCCAGCAACACAGAAATTGGGCAATGGTGGCACACACCTTTAATCCCAGCACTTGGGAGACAGAGCAGGTAGATCTCGGAGTTCAAGGCCGGCCTGGTCTACAGACTGAATTCCAGGACAATTGGGGCTTGTCTCAAAAAAAAAGACACCTAGTCTCAAAAATAAATAAACAATTTAACCAAAGTGTTTATCAGTAAAACTAACATCTGGCACATCTCTCAAAACTTTCTTCCCTAACACAGTACAAAATGAAATAGATCTTTCAGTTCACCTGCCACTAGCCAGTTAGTTACCTTTCCTGAACAAACTCCTTAAAGAAAACAAATACATTTGATACTTTTTATATTTTTACTTTTCTAATTACTTCAACAGAGGAAACTATGTCCTTCCAGACATAGTAATATCTAAGAATGCAACACGTGCTCAACAGGTTATGGGGAAAACTAAATTCTGCCTGTGAAGATACTGGAGAGAATTTTTCTTAACGAGGGCTATAAAATTAACATTGCTCCTTCTAAAGTAGGTACCTGCAATATACTAAGAATCTTAGTTTGTAGCTCAGAGTGGTAATCTATGGCTGTACCCACAGTGTTTGGAGACTGAGGCAAGAGGATCAGGAGTTCATGACCAGCCAGGGGTACACACGAGCTGTAAGAAAGACAAATGGACAGACAGACACAGTACTTACCTAGTCTTATATATTGGGCTCGCTCACGAAGCTGACTCACTAGAGCCTTCATCTGCTCATAGTTCTCCTGAAAAAGAAGCACAGAGGCAGGGGGATGGTATAAAGTCACCATCCTTTAACCAAAGTAAGAGTCAAGAAATACATCAAGGGGGCTTGAAAGATGGCTTAGCTGTTTAGAGCGCCTATGATCTTGATGAGGACTCAGGTCTAGTTTCCAGCACCCACAGGGCAGCTCACAACAACCTGTAGCTCCAGGAGATATGACATTCTCTTTTGGCCTCGATGGGCTCCTACGAGAACAGGGCACAAAGATTTACCCAGGCATACGTGCGCGCGTGCACACACACATAAAAATAAAGACATAAATATTGTTTTAAAAATCAAAAGCCACGGGCTTGAGAGATGGCTCAGAGGTTAAGAGCACTGTCTGTTCTTCCAGAGGTCCTGAGTTCAATTCCAAGCAACCACATGGTGGCTCACAACCATCTATAATGGGATCTGGTGCCCTCTTCTGGCTGCAGCCATACATGCAGGCAGAATACTGTATACATAATAAATAAATAAAATCTTTATAAAAAAAAATCAATGGCCAGCTGGGCGTAGTTGTGCACACCTTCAATCCCAGCACTTGGGAGGCAGAGGCAGGTGGATCTCTGAGTTCGAGGTCTGGTCTACAGAGCGAGTTCCACAATAGCCGAGACTACACAGAGAAACCCTATCTTCAAAAAAAAAAAAAAAAAAAAAGAGAAGGGGGAGGAGGAAAATAAATTTAAAAAGCCAAACACTGAGAGTGGCCAGAGATACACAACTTGTCTATCACATGTGAAGCCCTGGGTTCAACCCCATACTGGAAAAGAGGAAAGAAAAATGGTTTCTCTGTATAACCTCCAAAGAAGGTCACTCACTACCCCCACGTATGGGGCCACTCCAAACTGGCATGCTCCGTTCTGTAGAAAGATTCTCTGTGTAGCCTTAGCTGTCCTGGAACTTGCTTTATAGACAGGCTAGCCTAGAACCTCATAGGTCCACCTGCCTCTGCCTCTTGTGTGCTGGAATTAAAAGCATGCACCACCATGGCCCAGCTATCCCCCACTCCTACCCCTGGGAGTGGGAGGGTTTTTTTGGACAGGGTCTCACTTAGCCCAGGCTGGCCTAAACTCATTATGTAGCTGAGAATGACCTTGAACTTCAGACCCTCCAGCATCTACTTCGAGGAGATAGGTGAGCCAGAGGGAAGGGTGTATTGTTTCTTACATTTTAAAAACAATTTGAGAGGTAGAAGCAGGAGAATCTAGAGTTTAAGATCATCCTTAACTACACGGCCACTTTGAAGCCAGCCTGAGCTATATGAGATTCTGTCTCAAAAAAAAAAAAAAAGTAATAAGATCATAACTATAGGCTTGCACAGTTCAATTATCTTCTGAGTGGCTCAGATGAAAATATTAACCCTGAGAAGCAAAAAAGGACAAGAGACATAAATTTTACACTCTCCTGCATTTTCAAGTTTTGTTCACTCAGCATATTATTTTAGGACAATATTTACGCAACTAATTATTTTCAAAACATCAGTTTTTCCCCCATAAGGCATTTTGCTTCCCATGACGTAATTACCATCTCTGGTTAGTCCCTCATGTGTGCCAGAAAGCTAGGCGGCCTCCCAGCTTTATAGCAGGCAGGGTGCAAGCTCCAGGTCTTCTCTACCCAACAGCCCTGCACACTGCCTCCCTCCCAGTCCCTGTACCCTAGGGGGATGCTGGGAACTTAGATCAAGAAGCTGTTTAGAACACTGCCTCCCCACCATGGGTTTATTGGAAAGTTTCTAGAAAATGGATGAATAGAAGAGAGAGAATGAATGAATGAATACTGATGCCTGGTCCTGCTCTCAGTCTGTCAGGTGTTGCAGGTCTAGCCTGAGTGTTAGAGCTTTGAAACTCCTTGGGTGATCCTAACATGCAACTCAAATGGGAGAAACCCTGACAATAATCAGAATTCTGAGGTTTGACTCACGAAGGCTACCAAAGAGAAGGAAGTTAGCAATAAGTTTTCTCCACCAATGAAATAAGCAGAATTAAAAGTATTTTAAAAAGGTTTATTGGGGGGTAGCTCTCAGGCGGGTTCACTGGTCTCAGAGAACAAAGTCAGGGAAATCGACATACAGACAGAGAGACACAGAACAGGGAGCAGAGAGAAGGAGAGTGGGCAGGCACAGAGAGGAAGAACACAGAGAGAGATCTGGGGAAGTGGGGGCTAGAGGCCCTTTTATCCACAGCACACACCTGGCTCACCAGGCAGAAACAGGTGATGACGTAAGCAGTTGCTAGGCTCCTGAGAGCAGGCCAGTGGAATTGCCCATGTATTAACAGGGTTAGGGTTAGGGGTCCTGGGTTTGAAATCCAACAGTTAGTATGTGGCAAATCCCTCTTTCCCACAGGACTCTTCTTGACTCTCTAGTATTTGCTGGCAGTAACACGAGGCAGGAAATCCGAGCAGAAACTGTATAATTAAGTCCAGGAGACAACGTGTGAATCCCCAGAGCATGTCTGTTCCGCCAGTCGCCAAGAGGTGGCATTAGAGCAGTGTCACCTGAAATGCTTGGAGGCACACACAGTTGCCTTTTCAGAAGTTCTGTGGAACCATCTAAAAAAAAAAAAGGACCGTGTCCGTGTCTGGAACTGTCCCGGCCTGCGCTGTCATCTAAACCAGCCCTGGCATACGGACAGGATAAGCATCGTGTGCATAAACCAGACCGTGGCAGCCCGCAGCCAAAGGCAGTCTCACTGCTCTCCTGGAAGCTCTCATGGAACCTCAGGTTGTATGCACCACAGGGCAGCTCAGGGACAGACACAGCAGCCCTATTACTACATACCACTTATTATTTGCGGTATCTGATTAGTGATGGAATTTCCCCTCTGCCAGATTTGGTTTTATAGAGTTATTGATTTAAACAGGATTTCACACAGTAAGATCCCTAAGGCCCCAATCACTCAATGTGTTTCTTTAATCTCTACCATCATCTCAAATGCTCTGCTTGTAGATGTTTCCACTAATGCTTCCTCACGATGTCCTTGAACTTGCCCTTTCTTCTTCCTGTAGAGATCTAGAGGCCAGTGAGATAGATTCCTCATGTACCTTCAGGGTTAGTAAGTTTTGCTGTTGTTGTTTTTAATTGCTTGCCCCACCCTGCCCTGACTACACACATCTGTTTTGGTTTGGTTTGCTTTGGTTTGGTTTTAGTTTTTCAAGACAGGGTTTCTGTGTATCCCTGGTTGTCCTGGACTCACTTTGTAGACCAGGCTAGCTTTGAACTCATGGAGATCCACCTGCCTCTGCCTCCCGAGTGCTGGGATTATAGGCGTGCGCCACCACAGCCGGCAATTACAGACAGCTGTGAACTGCCATGTGGGTTCTGGGATTTGAACCCTGGTTCTTTGGAAGAACAGTCAGTGCTCTTAACCACTGAGCCATCTCTCTAGCCCCCAGATTAGTATGGATCTCTTACTCTTTGCAGACCAAAGACACTAAAGTGCAGACCTGATGAGAATAGTTCACACACTTACAGGGAAACCAACAGCCTCTGTCACAGTAACCCACACCCAAAGTACAATCTCTACAACAACATGCTGCCCAGTCTAGAGCAGAGTCACTCCAAACCAAAGCTAGTGAGCCTCCAGACCAATGGTTCTCAACCTGTGGGTAGACTTTGAGGGTAGAATGACCCTTTCACAGGGTTCACCTCAGACCACTGAAAGCACCACTATTTACATTACAATTCATAACAGTAACAAAATTACAATTATGAAGTAGCAGTGAAAATAAGGTTATGGTTGGGGCTTACCACAACATGAGGAACTGTATGGGAAGGTCACAACATTGGAAAGGTTGAGAACCAAGAGTCTAGATCTTTATTTACCCTAGCTAAGCCAGCCTCTCATCAAGAAAGAGGGAAAGCATAGTGGCGCATGGCAGGTAGGGTATGCTGAGACAAGATAGGGAATTCAAGACCAACTTGGGATACATCATGAAAACTGGCCTGGAAAAACAAAAAAGCAGCTAAGTTTAAAAAATAAGGGAAAACCATTCTTTGCCAAGGTCTTCTGGAGTGCCTGTAGTGGAAGACACGAAGGCAGGAAGAACACTCTCTTCTGTGTGAGGAAAATGGGGCAAAGAGCAGAGACCAAGGTCATGGCACAGGAATATTACGCAACCTCTGTACACCATCTCTTACCCTTGGAGGGCCTCTATTGTCTCCCTTTTATGGGTATGTTTGCATCAGGGTTGCTGCTTATAAGTGCATGTCCCAAGAGATAAGACATTGTTTACTATTTTGTTATCTTAATTTCTTTTGGGTTTGTGTGTTTGTTTATTTTGTGTAAGATGTACGCACACCATATGCATGCCTGCCCTTGGAAATCAGAAGGTGTCAGATCTCCCAGAATTGGAGTTACGGATGGCTGTGAATCACCATGTGGGTGCTGGAAACGAAAGCTGGATCTTCTATAAGAACAGAAAATGCTCTCAATCGCTGAGCCATTTTGGTGTTGCTTTGAGGCAGGATCTTAGAGATTCCAGACTGTCCTGGAACTCATCACATAATCAATTCAAGTCAGTGATGATCATGAACTCCGGATCCTCTTGACTCCACCTTCCTAAGTGATGAGATTAGAAGCATGCATCACCATGCACAGCCTAAGATTCTTATTTATTTTTCTTTGCAAATATTTTTCATTTCTTATTACTAGGGGCAGGGCATGGCAGACATATAGAGTCAGAATCATGAAGGCATAAGGTCATTGTGTAATTCAGATGCTGATTTCTATTATCCGCCCCCCATATCTGGTTGCAGTCCTTGTTCTGAGAATATCCAGTCTGAATGTTGGATAAACACTTTGTCCCCTGATATGCCAATTGTCCCCTAATATGCCAATAAAACAGCTTATAGCCAATCATTGAGTAGGGGAGAGAACAGGGTTGGACTTCATGCCCTCCACGGTAGGAGGAGTTAGAGGAGGAAGTAGGGAATTCAGCCACAGGCAGAGGTGCAGGAGAGAACCAGCTAAAACAGGAAAGCCACAAAGTACAAGCATCTCTGGAATTCATGCTGGGAGGAAGCCAGATTAGTTTAGGGGTTAAGAATAGATTAATAAGGGAACAGGAACACAGACCTTGTTACCTGTCAATGAGACACTTTGCCCTAGTGGGGCTGCCTTGTAGGCCCCCAGTATATGAGGAGGCTCGTGGCCCTCATATGACTGCTGAACTGGGGCAGGGGACTGTTATGTAGGGACACTCCACTCCGGAGGAGTGAGATAGAAGGGAGAGGTGGAAAGAGGACACTATGATGGAGATGTAACCTGAAGTAATAAATAAACATAAAAAAAAGAGTAGAGTAATAGCTGGGCGTGGTGGCACATGTCTTTGATCCCAAAACTCAAACAGAGGCAGGCAGAGCTTTGTGAGTTCAAGGCCAGCCTCGTCTACAGAGTGAGTTCCAGGACAGCCAAGGCTCCACAGAGAAACCCTGTCTCGAAAAACCAAAAGAAAGAAAAAAAAAAAAAACAGAATAATAATTGCTCAGTTCTTGTGTTGGGAAGCTTGTTTAACAAATAATATAATAGAGTCTCAATTATTTGGGTGATAGCCAGGTTAAAAGAGAAACTAAGAAACACAATTGTATAAAGTTACACTAACAAAGTCAGTTCTCTCCTATCTTTGTATGGGTTCTGGGGCTCACATGCATGTCTCAGACTTGTACAGCAAGTGCCTTTACTCGCTGTGCCATCTTGCTGGCCCCCAAATATGAATTACACATAATAATGGGTTCTGTTATATTTTCATACACATACATACTGTATTTTGATCACACCCACTCCCATCTTACCAACCCCATAGTCTCTCTCCTACTCCCACTAATGAATGCCCTTCTCTTTCCTACTAGCCCTCTTGTCGTGACACAGTTTGGGGGTTTGTTGCTTGTTAGTTTGTTTTATAACCTAATGGGCCTCATTAGAGATTTATAGTCACACAGGTTAAGGGTTCATGAACAATGGATAGGTACTTTACCAGGCTATGCCCCTGAAGGAACACTCTCCTTAAGGCTTTTTCAAACATCATTTCGGCTGCCCTCCTCCCCTGCAAACCTCCCCTGCCTTATCATATGTGCTCTAGTACCCCCCCCCCCACACACCTTAAGAAACTCTTTCCCCTCCCCTCTCATGGGTCCCTTTCTAGTTTAGTTTCCTGGGCTGTATACACATTTACTCCCACTTTAGTGCATATACATAAAAACAGAAACTATTGTCTGAATAAATGGAAAAAAAAATAAGCTGTTTTCTGAGCCTGAGCTTTTTCACCTAATACAGTATTGTCCAGTTCCATCCAATTTTCTGCAAGTCTCATAAAACTCCGTTGTGAATGTGAACCATATTTACATTTTCCATTCATTAGCTGATGGAGACCTAAGCTGATTCCATTCCCTGCTGTTGTGAATAGAACATCAGTAAACATGGATGGATGTACAAGTATCTCTGTGGTAGGTTATGGAGTCCTTCGGTTATATGCCCAGGAATGGTAATATTTCCTTGGCAATAGCCATTCTGGCAAGGTAAGAAAGGCTCTCAAAGCATTTTTTATTTTCATTTCCTGATAGCTAAAGTCATTGAACATTTTCAAATATTTATTGGCCATAGGTCTTTTTTGTTTCTCTTAGCCCATTAAACACATCATATTCAGTGTCCACGATCTCCATATTTACTCCGAGGCCAACTCTGTCAGCAACTTCCCACACCCATTCTCTACATCTTCCTCAGCGTTTGAATCCCAACTGTATTCCAGGTGACAACATGCCTCATGAAAACTTAACAAAGTCTAGATTCCTTTTGTAGACAGATGTGAACATGTTACTAATTTTAACCAATGAAACAGAAACTGGAGTTGTTAGGTCTAACTTCTACCAAGGCTCCTGAAAAAGAAGTCAGAGGGGGTTTGGGGGATACCCCAGTGAGTAAAGTATTCGTTGTGCAAGCATGAGAGCCTGAATTCAGTCCCCCAGAGCCCATGCAAAATATCCAGGAGCGATGGTGTGTGCACTTGTGATTCTGGTGCAGGGGAGGTGGGGCAGGGGAATTCCAGGAGCACACAGACCAGCTAACCTAGCTTAATGAGCAAGCTTCAGGACAATAAGAAGTCATTTGGAAACAGAAATCCACAGCAACTGAGGAACATTGCAGAAGGATACCTGAAGCTGACCTCTGGCCTCCATGTGCATCTGGAGTGCGTGGGCTCATGCACACACACATACATGCACAGTTAAAGTTGTATGTGGGGCTGCTTCCTTGTCTGTTTATCTTTCTTCTACTTTGGGACTCAGACAAGATGGTGTTTGAGCAGCCATCCTAAAATCCTTCCTCCAGGTTCCACTGTGAGCAATCTGGGCCGCCCTGTCTGCAATGGTTCATATTGACAGTATCTAGAATTATTTAGAAAAAGATCCCAAGCACGCCCGTGAGGAATTTTCTAGACAACCTTCATCTCTGGCATGCCTGTGTGGGAGCTCCTAGAGTAGGCTCATTGAGGGCGGAAGTCTACTGTAAATGTGGCCCGCACCATTTCACGGGCAGGCAGAATAAAAGGGAGAATAACAGGGAACCAAGCAGCACTTCTTTTTAGCCTTCTGCTTCCAGACGGCAGATTCAATGTGACCAGTGGCCCCAACCTTATGCCACCAGGACTGGCCCCTACACTGTGACCCAAGATAAACTTTTTCTCCCCAATGCTGTTTGACATGCATCCTAACTAACATAGATTCCTACAGTCTTTGAGTCCAGCTAGGGGATATGCACAAAATCACTGACATTTCTGAGAGGCTTCAATGGGATTGAATGTGCCAGGCTGCCCCACGCCCTCACCCTCCATATGGACAGGGACATACGGCAACCCCCTGTCGCCAATGCCCCTTCAGCCTGGTTCGTGGAGTAAGAAACAACTGAGAGGACTTGCTGTCACCTCATACCAGACTGCCATAACAAACCTATAAATCCTAGAGCCAAAGCAAATACTTGTTCATTTGGCCTTGAGGTCTTGGATGGCCAGAAACATGTTACTGGCTGAACACATAGTGAGTCCTTTACCCTTGAGGAGGAAAAGAGCGGCAACATATAGGTTTTCCTGAGATAGACATACTATTTATGTTCATTCTATTTATGAACAGAGGAGGTCTTAAGGTTTATTTCTTCTTGGATGTGCTCAGTCAAATCAGTGGCCTCACACATGAAGGCCCCGGAAGCAGCACAGCTCTCTATGGGCCTGACCCTCCTGCAGCTGCTTCAGGCATTCAGAGTTTGTTGTCATTGGTCAGAACTTGGGCACACACTCCATTCTTTATGTCCTCTGTCCAAGAACCAGTCTGGAGCCTTATATTGACATGGATGCTGCAAAGCAACCACCACAACACACTCCATCTCATTCTTGGTGAGTTCACAGGCCTCTTGGTGAGGTCAACGTGTGCATTCCTCCGCATGTCCAACAGAAGTGGTGGCAAAGGCCACAGGCTAGGGTTTCCAGCCCGTTCTCACTGGTACTGACCACCTGAAAATGCCGGAATTTTTCAGGGATCACCGATAAGGCTTTGGTGCAGAGGCCTCCTGTAGAAAGCAGAGCTAATGGCTTCCGAGGGCATCTATGTCCCAGACACTGATCTAAATAGCCAACATGCTACACGGCCTCTTCTCACCACTGTCCGGGTGACTGCTAACATTCTAGCATACTTCCCTCCCATGGAAATAAGCTATGCCAGTTTAAGCACATACGACATACTAGGCTCCATTTTTGCCTCCTCGCCCCAGAGACTCCCTGCTCTTATTAATGACTGGCACACACGCCAGGACTAAGGCTGGACAAAGAGCCCTTACAGAAGGAAGTCATTCTCAAGGTCATTCTGGCGTCTGCCTACTTAACAACCGCCATCAAAACAGCGGCTCAGGGCGGCAGATAAAGGAGTTTGATGTGCAAGCTTGGTGACCCTGGTCTATCCCTGGTACTCACCTAAAGGTGAATGGACAGAACTAACTCCACAAGCTGTCTTCTGACCTGCACAAGCACACATCATATTTACACACACACACACAGAGAGACAAAAAATAGTAACAATTTTAAATAAATAAATCAGCAGTTTGAACCTGATGTCAGCAAGGCAAGTGGGCTAGGAGCCTCATGCTCTCACTCATCCACTTACGTACATACACTAGAGAGGGAAAAAGAAGAAAAAAAAAAACTAGCTAAACCATGGCATGGGACACAGTGGCACAACGCCTATAATCCCAGCACACGGGGCTGAGGAAGGAGGATGGAGGGTCTGAGAGATACTGAATCAAGAAAAAGCCACTCGAACGGTAGGAAAATAGGAAGCTTCGGGGAGCCTCTGTTCAGCTGTTGTCCCTGGCCCAAATACAGTGCAGTGTGGGGCTGAAGGAGAGTGCCCTCCCAGTTCTCAGTTCCTATTCCCAAACTGGAGGAAAAACAGACCTTCTGAGTTGGAGAATTGGTTCGGGAGTTAAGAACATTAGCTGCTCTTCCAGCACCTACGTGTTACATCACAATGGTCTTTAACTCCAGTTCTGTGGGCCTCCTCTGGCACCAGGCATGCATGTGGTATAGACCACTAGTCTATAGTGGTATGGACCACTAGTACACATAATATAAAAAAATATGTATACATATATATTAAAATAAAGTATTTATTTTAAAAACAGACTTTCTTTACACTGTCATAGTCTGACCAGAGGTTGCATGAATGGCTGGCCTCTATTTTACCTAACTCAACCAGATAAAAAAGAAATCAAGAGCTCTTAGAGACTAGGCTGTATACCAAAAGTAGAGGGTCGCTACTTAGCATACCTGAAACCCTGGGTTTAATGAGGAGAGGAAAAAAAGGGGGAGGGAAGGGGAGACCAAGACCCTAACCAGCTGGGTCAATTCTTTGGGATATGAAGACATTTGAGGAAGGCTATGTATCCAGGGGAACTGAAAAGTTGCATACAAACCCAGGTAAGATGCATACTGAGAAAAGACCTGAGTGATCATTACAAAATACAAAATATGACCAAAGACATAGGGAGTCAGGGGAAGTCTGAGAAGATGGAGAAGGTGGCTATGCTTTCAAATGTTCAATTGTGAACAATAAAACAAGCAAAATGCCAAAAGAACCAGAAAACAGCCCACACAGGAAATAATGTGGCAGAAAGTGTTCCCAGGGAAATACAACCATCAGACTTACCAGGCAAACACTTTAAAACAACTATTTGTAAAATGCCTCAAAAGCCAAAGAAAAACAGGAAGACAGACTTAAAGAGAATTAGGAACATAAAGGCAATCTGAGAATAACTACAGAGATAAAAAATTACAAAAGGATAGGCTGACAGGATAAGCAGGAAAAGTGTAAGAGTCAGAGGACCAGGACGTCCGCTGCAGACAGTGTCTTCTAAACATGACACAGAGGCTGCCCCTACAAAATCACAACAATACAGTCCCCTAAACAAGGTCTACACAATGACAACACAGCTGGGGGAAATATCACAAGGGTCTATCCCTAAATGAAGAGCTACAGTCAATTAATGGCTGTGAGGAGAGAGAGAATCAATCTTCTCTAGATATTGACCCCCTGAGAGGTTGGTTATCCAATCCTAAGTGGCCCAACACATACAAGCAACACTAACACTAAACAGACTCAACGGGCTATGTGCATACGTGTGTGTGTGTGTGTGTGTGTGTGTGTGTGTGTGTGTGTGTGAGAGAGAGAGAGAGAGAGAGGGGTGAGGGGAGTTGGGGGCAGGGGCATGGTAAGAGAAAAGGTTTAATAAATCTGTCAGAGATTTCTATGCCCAGGAACACTGTTCTTCAGAAATGAGGGAGACAGGCTGGAGAGCTGGCTCAGCAGTTAAGAGCACTGGCTGCCCTTCTGGAGGGCATAGGCTCAACTCCCAGCACCCACATGGTGGATCACAACAGTCTGTAACTCTAGTTGCAGAACATCCAGGGCCCTACTGTGGACCCTTTGGTCACCCACTCTCACACATGTGCACACACACAAAACTAAAAATAAAACAATTTTAAAAGGAAGAAGGAAAGCATTAGGGTTGCTAAATGCAAACTTTTAGCCATTTTGTAGCAACCAAATTCGTAGCAATTCAAAATACATTGTTATGCCAGGTGTGAGGGGCTATGCCTGTCGTTCCACTCAGGATGCTAACTAAGGCAGGAAGATTGCATGAGCCTAGGAGCTCAGAATCAGTCTTGGGAGCAGCATATCAAGACCCTGCCTCTCACAAAGATTAGTTACAGAACAAAATAAATGAGATTTAAAATATATGATTCAGAGCTGGATGCGATGGGATGTCTATAACTTCAGAACTAAGGAGACTGAAGCAGGAGAAATGGAAGGTTGAGGCCAACTTTGGCCATATTATGAGACTTTACATTTAAGAAAAAAAGGGGAGAGGAACTAGAGAGATGGCTCTGTAGATAAAAGAACTTGCTGCTCTTGCGGAGGACATCGGTTCTGTTCTCAGAAACCACACAGAGGCTTGCAACCATAATTCCAGTTCCAGGGGATCTAATGCCCTCTTCTGGCTTCCACAGACACCAAGTACACACACTGTGCATATAAATAAATGCAGTATATGTAAAGTAAAAATAAAATGTTCAAGTATCTCAATTTACACTTTCTATGACTCGTTTTTATAGCTAAGGACACAAGAGTTAGAAGAGAAAAACAAGGAAAAACAGTCTATGCAAAAGTAGCCAAAATTTTTTGAAATGCTCTGATGCAAGAATCACAACTAAATAAAGTTAACTAAGATATTTAAAATAAGCTGCCTGTCTTAGTCAGGGTTTCTATTGCTTCAACAGAAGCATGGCCCAAAAGCAAGTTGGGGAGGAAAGGGTTTATTCAGCTTACACTTCCACATCACCGTACATCACTGAAGGAAGTCAGGACAGGAACTCAAACAGGGCGGGGCCTGGAGACAGGAACTGATGCAGAGGCCATGGAGGGGTGCTGCTTACTGATGGAGGGATGATGCTTGCTTTACATAGCTTGCTGGGCCTGCTTTCTTAGAGAACCCAGGACCATCAGCCCAGGGTGGCACCACCCACAATGGGCTGGGCCCTCCCTGCTGATCACTAGTTGAGAAAACACCTTACTGCAGGATCTCATGGAGTCATTTTTTAAACTGAGGATCCTTTCTCTCTGATGACTCTAGCTTAGGTCAAGTTGACCAGTACGTTGCCATATTTTGCCCTTTGATAAGTCATTAACAGCTGATGGGAGAAGTTGGTATTTGCTGATGTGAGGAACTACTATTGTCACAAAGTGCATCCTAACATAGATGATTTGGACAAGACCATCATCAAACACCATCTCTCTCATCCACCAGACCCAGGCCAGGCCTTGTGTCAAGGGCACTATCACTTACCCCAGTAACCTTTCTGGAGTGAGAAACTCCAGCAACTTCCATGACTCGCTTCCTGTCCTTCCACTCCAACATCAACTCCCAAGTCCTATGTGACCCTGACCCTTAGTTAGTTAAAAACTCAGTTCTTCTCACCACTCCTTAAATCTGGACTCTTCTCTCCACGTCCACAGAATCATGCCACTTCTCCACTTAAGTATTTTAAGGATGATTTGCAAAACGATATCTAAATGTGGCTTACGGTGGACAGGGACCCCATGCTTGCCACAGTACACACATGGAGGTCAGATGAAAGCTTTCAGGGGTCAGTTCTCTCCTTTCCATCATCTGAGTCCCAGATACTAAACTCAGATATCAGGCTCGGTGGCCAGTGCCTTTAACCACTGAACCATCTTTCTAGCCTTGGCACTTACTTTCGAAACGGCCTCATTGTGTTGTCTTGGCTGATCTCAAACTCCTATTCTCAAGAAGTGCTCCCATCTCAGCCTCCTGACTGCTAGAACTATATGCACCACACCATGCCTAATGCCTAGTTTATACTTTAATATCCTAAGTTCAGTGTACCTCTATATTCAATACTTTGATTGCATGACATAGAAAAATCCAGCTGGAACTGACCCACTGACTAATTTTTGTGGTACCAGAAGTGCTGGTCACTTGAGAAGAAATCAATGGTCTTTCTCAGTGCTGGACCCTACATCTTCCAATAAAAATCTAGTAGGCAAAGATATGCCCACAGGGGCAATAATGGCATAACTTTTAGGTGACAACCAACCACGTTCTCGCTGGGAGCTTGAGGTCTATTTCACAAAATGGAATTCATGCCTGGTATTGTAAGCCTGGTCAAAAGCCCTTGGCTTGGGAGGTGATGGGCTCCAGGGGAGAAGTCTACAATTGGTGATATGCTGAATGGACACTTTATCAAACTGTCTTTTAAATATTTATGTTTATACATATATACTAGTACCGCTCTCAACCTTGGCTGAGAAACTTCTTCGTGAAGTGGACAGCAGTTAATGAAAGTTCCTGTCAAAGTTCTAAGAATAAATGACTGTTAAGTTCTCAGTGTTAAACTGAGACATCTACATCACCCCCCCCAACACACATACAGGCCTAGGGAACATAATGTAAGAGGGGGTGGAAAGATTTAAGAACCCAAGGATGGGAGGAGTGCTGTCTTCTGGATCTAACATAGCTATTTCGCTCATGAACTCACTCCAGTTGTGGCTACCTGAACAAGATCTGCACAATATCAAGCCAACGAGATCAGTCAGCATTCTAGCAGGTAGCACTAATAGGACTCTTAAGTTTTTAAAGGGGGGTGGTATTAAAAGGACATGAATGTGGAAAGGTAGGACACATTGGGAAGTGTGCAGGGAGACTGGGAAGGGAGCTTGGGGCGGATACCATTAAGACACACCAGTAGGGTGTGGTAGTACATGACTTAAACCCCAGAGACAAAGGCAGATGATCATTGAGTTCCAGCTTGGTCTGCAGAGCTGATCTACAAAGCCATCCAGTACAGCCAGGGCTACACAGAAAAACCTTGTCTCAAAAACAAGCAAACAAACAAAAAGATACTCTCTATTTGTGTATGAAACTGTCAAAAAATAAATGATAGTCTTAAAATAACAAAATAGCTATGCTCAAGAAAATGGTTCAAACTAGAGATCACCATGTTAGGTAAAACAACGAGAGTCAGGGAAACAAATACCAAATTTTTTCTATATGCAGAATCTAGATTTTTTATATATATATATATATATATATATATATATATATACAAAAGTAAAATGACTACTTGGAAAGAGGAAAGGGACCAGCAGAAGAGTGGAGAGGAGACAAGAGAGTAATGTATGCACATCTCAGAGTGAAATCTATTATTTTGTACAAGTAGTGTATATTAATCTTATTTTGTTGTGGTGGGGTGGTGGTAGGTTTTTGTTTTTGGTTTTGTTTTGTTTTTTTGTTTTTTTTTTTTTTGAGAAGAGGGTCTCACTTTGTAATTCTGGGTGTTTGGCTTTGTAGATCAAGCTGGACTCAAACTCATAAAGATCTACCTGCTTCTGCCACCCCAACAGTGGGATTAAAGATGGATTAAAGATGGATTAAAGAGTTGGTCCACCATATGCAGCTAATATATGCTTATTTTGGAGGGCAAGATTATTCACATTCTTTTGGTTTTCACTGTAGCCCTCATCTTTCACTTTGAACCTGCCAGGTCTTTCTCAACCTAATCCACCTCACGAATATCTGCAACTTCATGTGCCTTCACCCTTTCAGGGTTTAGATGCCACTTACCACACAGCCCCACAGCTATCTGACTTTTAGTTAACATTCTCCCCTCCCCCCACCACCCCCCAAAATGAGTTTCATTCCTACACATCCATACCAAATACTTAAAATGCTGTACAAACAACTTAGTGTTTCTGAGTTAACATCTTCTCAGACACGTAACTGCTGCTGGTTCTACGAACAATTCGGATGCTATTTGTATAGGCTTAGAAGTCATGGAGCAGATTGAAACCTTCCAGCTTTGATATTTCACAAGTTATGAGTTGCTTCTTTGGCCTGGGAAAGCTCCCCTCCCCAACGCTAAGAAAAGCTAAAGATATCGTGGGATATGTATTTACTGTTACTGTAACTATTTTAATGGAAATGTGTAAACCCGGCCCAGCGCTGCCACGCTAAGGTAATTCCTAAAGGTAGCTAATATATTAAAGAATATATTAGCCATGCAAACACTAAGACCCCAACTTCGTGACTCCGAAGTTGCCAAACCCGGCTCAGATATCTACAAGCTGCCCAAGAGACAATGCTTTGTGAGGTTTTGAGAACCACTGATTTCAGTGACACAAAAGGCCAGGACCAGTGCTTAAAAGTGAACTAAGATCTCACCGGAACGACTTTCTTCTTCAAACTTCACGGAGACCCTATTGCGTCCCAGAATGATTCCTGGAGCTGCAGAGAAAACAACAGCAGAGACCCAAGAATGCCCACCTTCCAGCCTCTGGCGACTCGGCGGCAGCAGGGCAAGCAGGCCGCCAGGAATCTCGCTCAACCTACCTGGTAGGTGGAGGAGCCCGAGTCGGGCTGGGTGCCCAGTCGGGCCACTGAGTCCCCGTGATAGGTGCGCTGCCAGGCGGCCCGAGTGCAGGGCCGCAGAGTTGTCCTCAGCGCGCCCCACATGGCGGTGGCAAGCACCAGGGGAGTAGGAGCACCAAGAACAGGAGGCAGATTTGCAGCTTGGGGAAGCTGCTCCACCAGAGTCCTTGCAGCACCCGCCCAGGTCCACCAGCTCCCGGGCCAGCCCCGCTCACGTGCCACCGGGGGCCGCCTCCCATTGGTCGGCACCGCGCGCCACGCCTCCCGACATCACCAATGAGGAACAGAAGAGGAGCTCCGCGAGTCCGGGTTCCATCGCGAGCCTAAGAGCACGGAGCGGAGCAGACAGAGTCACTACAAGCGGGGCAGGGGCTGCTGTCCTGTGCTGAAGCGTGTGTCACACGCGTGCAGACGCCTCTCTAGCCCCTGCAGTGTAGAGCTTCAACTCGTCTATTTTTTTTAGAATGTGATAGATTGTAAGCATCAGTACTGGGATCTTCAGGAAAAGACCCTCAACACATTTGTAAGGATTAAAAACACTATACGAAGTGCCTTAACCTCGTTTTTTTTGTTTGTTTGTTTTTTCATTCACATGCTTATTGAACACTTACTACATGCTTTGCTTAGAGGAGCAAAGTAGAAGCGTCAGGAAAACCAAAAGGATGGACAAGCTAGAGAGGGGGCTGGCTATGCCGTGGGAGGCAATTTGGTTCCAGATTTAAAGGCATTATGAGAAAATAGCACAAATGACTATCGAATAAAAGCCAGCTCTGGGAGGAACACAATACAACTAGATGGAAACCAGGCGTGGCGGCTCGATCTTTCTCTCTTGGAGGTCATGGATTTCACTAACTGTCAGCTCTATGGAAAAAGTCTGGCCCGTAGGAAAGCATGGTTAGCCATACTTTGATAGAAGATTTGTCAAAGTTTCAGTAGCTTACTAAGAGTCCCATCTAGCAAAAGTACTGGAAGGGACTGGAGGGAAGTAGAATAGGTTCCAGAAGTAGCCAATTAGCACTCTGGAGGAAGAGTCCAATCTCAAAGTAGGAGGAATAACTTGTCACACCTCCATATTTTATTACCCTACAGCAGAAAGATCAGCATTGTTGCACCAGCCTCCTCTGTCCCAAATCTGAAGGAGGATCATATAAGGTGTTTTGTGTCACAGCTGTGCAATTTAGTATCCTTTGTAGCAGTGTCTCAGTCCATCTGTGCTGCCATAAAAGGCTGTTTGAAACTAGCCACTTGTGGCTGTGGTGGCCTACACCTTTGATCCCAGCATTCCAGAGGCAGGCAGAGTCCTCTGTGAGTTAGAGAACAGTCAAGGACTACATAAGACCTGTCTCAACAACAAGATAGAAGTTATCTGAAAGCAGGTAATTTATACAAACAGAAATTTGTCTGGAGAATGTGATGTCCAAGACAAAGCTCCCGGCAAGTATGGTATCCCAACAGCCAAGTCTCCACCTACAAGATGAAGCCGCTGCATCTAGAGTCCCACAAAACCGAAGGGGTGGAAAGGGAGAAAATACCCTTCCCACTCATGAGAGCAGAATCCTTGATTCAGTTGCCTTCTGAGAGACCATGCTTCTAAATCATCTTCCACTAGAAACTTCCACCTGGTTGGTGGCACTGGTCTGGGGGGCCCAGAAACATATAAAGTTGACACTGTGAGCCTAGGAAGTTAGAGGCCAGCCTGGGTAACAGAATGAGATACTGTATGAAACAAACAAAATGTTTCAATGTGAATTTTGAAGAAGATACCAGCACGACACAAAGTGTTGGGCTGGGGGTATAGGTAAGCGGTAGAGTGCTCACCTAGAATGCAAAAGGCTCTAGGCTCCATTAGTACTAACACACACACACACACACACACACAGAGAGAGAGAGAGATGAAACACACCGACTGTGTTAAATAATGGTTTTGTGAAGGAACAACACTTTCTTTGTGTACATGTGTATAGTGTATATACGGGTGCACACATGGAGGCCGGAGAATTCAGATGTTCTACTGTCTGTCACACTGCCTATTCCTTTGAAACCAAGTCTTTCCCTGAACTAGGAGCCAAGTTTGCAGCTAGAAAGCCTGTGATCATTCACCCCATACAGCCCTGTAATTAGCAGGGGTATGCAGTAATTCCCAGTTTTTATGTGGGCGCTGGATCCAAACACAGGTCCTCAGAAATGTGCAGGAAGTGCTCTTACCCACTGAGTCCTTTCTAGCTCCAGAAGTGACAAGTTTTTCAAAATCTAAGGGAAATGGGGGCATATAAGACAAATCAAAGTGAGTTTGCCATATAAAATATTACATAAGTATTCTACCTTGCTACAAGTTGACCCCAAATAAGATCTTGCAATGTAGAAGAAAACAACTTAAAGATTCACACAGCATACAAGTCATGTAAAAGAAAACAAACCAAACCAGAGAAGTTGAACTGAATGAAACATTCACTCTTCGCACTGGGGCTAAAAAAAAAAAAGTATTTCCTAGCAACTCCAGTCCTCAAGAGGCAAGCTAAGATGGTTAGAAGCTCAAGGTCATCCCTGCTACATGGTGAGTCAGAAGCCAGCCAGGACTATACAAAACTGTCAAAAAGTTTTATTTACTTTTTGACCTTCCAACACCTCCTATAAGGTCCCACCCCTTTCCAGCTCCTTTTCAATGGCTTAACCATATACATATATATATACACACACACAAACACACACACACAATTGGCATGTGTGTGAATAAATATAATGCAAACTGCTGAGTCCGTTTAATGTTACACATGTATTTACAGGTAGGGCTGAATACTTGGGTTTTAGGATTTATTTTTAATTAAATGTGCATACTGAGTGACTTACACAAGTATGCACATGTGAACGAAGTGGCCCAGAGCCCAGAAAGGGGCCATAGATTCCCTAAAGCTGCAGTTACAGGTGGCTGTGATAATAGTAGATAAGGATAATAAAAAACTGGGACTAAAGATGAGCATCGAAGAATCTCCAGTGGGAGATGGTTGAATTGGTGGTAAGTCTTTCTCTTGGCAAGAAAAACCCCTTGCTTCAACTGTAGACAGACTGCTGTCCAAAAAGGATAAAACTTGGAAGCAGGTAAGTCAACAGCCTAGCTCTGCCAAGACAGGGTAGGTAAGTCCTTCATAATTCCTGCTCTACAATCAATGTCTGTCAGAGAAACGGGGCCAAACGGCTGAAGATTGATGCTGTAATGTATGGAGAGAAAATGGGAACTGTCCAGGCAGCCACTGGTATTTCATTTCCTAGTTTTGGAAGCTGCAGGCCCTGCACTTCCTATATAATCAGATATATTTATCCCTCTCAGGTCTCTGAGGTGGTTGAAGAATAGATAGCTAGGGTCTCATAGTTAAATTTTGAGTTGTTTAGGAATCAAGAGGGTGTTCTGGATCTAAGAAGATATTTTTAAAATTGTGAGGCAAGTTAGTATGAAAGCTGAGTTAGATATAGAACTTTAAACTCATGGAGATGGTTAGATAGTAGAATGTTAAAGTCAGGTGCCAAATACATATGGACTGGACATTGGGAATGTATGCTAAGCCATATAACTCTCATAAATGTGGCCTATTTATTTCTGTTGTTTTGTATTGTATTTATAGTTGTAAGAAAAAGAACCATTTGTTGGACTGAAAGGGAGAGCTGTTGGGGGGAAAAAGAAATACCTTAAACTAAGCTGCAGACCCTGTACTTCCTATAAAATCAGATATATTTATCCCTCTCAGGTCTCTGAGGTGATTGAAGAACAGATAGATAAAGTCTCATAATTAAATTTTGAGTTGTTCAGGAGTCAAGAGAGTGTTATACATCTAAGAAGATACTTTTAAAATTGTGTTGCAATTAGTATGAATGTTGAGTCAGATATAGAACTTTAAACTCATGGAGATGTTTAGATAGTAGAATGTTAAAGTCAGGTACCAAATACATATGGACTGGTCATTGGGAATGTAC
>CAJQZJ010037361.1:3320980-3332718 GCA_907164525.1 Lophiomys imhausi | reverse complement strand
AAAAAAAAAAAAAACAAAAACTGGGACTAAAGCTTCCAATTTCTTTTCCTATAGAGAAAACTGTGTGTTGGGGAAGAAGGAGCAAAAGATCTGAGATATATATATAAAAATTCATTAAAGAATAAAAGTGAATAAAACTTCAAATATTCAGGAAAGTATCATTTATTCTTGCAAATTAAAAAAACAAAACAAAACAAAAACAAAACACCCTTCATAAGCATCAAGAATTTTTCCAGCTTTCCGCGCTGCTCAGGGACAGGTCCACAGGCATTGTTCTTGATACCCGTTGTAACTTAAAGGGAAACTTACACAATGTCTGGAGCCCTTGATGTCCTGCAGATGGAGGAGGATGTCCTCACACTCCTTGCTGCAGGAACCCACTTAGGTGGCACAACTCTGACTTCCAGATGGAGCAGTACATCTACAAAGGAAGAGCGATGGTATCCACATCATAAATCTGAAGAGGACCTGGGAGAAGCTGTTGCTTACAGCTCGGGCTACCGCTGCTATCGAGAATCCTGCGTCATCTCCCCCAGGAACGCTGGCCAGAGAGCTGAGCTTGCTGTTGCCACCGGAGCCACTCCCATTGCTGGCCACTTCGCTTTCGACCTTCACTAACCAGATCCAAGCAGCCTTCAGGGAGGCTCGGCTTCTAGTGGTGACTGATCCCAGGGCTGACCACCAGCCCCTCACAGATACGTCTTACGTCAACCTGCCCACCGCTGCTCTGTGTAACACAGACTCTCCTCTGCGTTATGTGGACATTGCCATCCCATGCAACAAAGGCGCTCACTCAGTGAGTCTGATGTGGTGGATGCTGGCCTGGGAAGTACTCCGCATACGTGGAGGACTGGGCAGCAGGCCACCACAGAGTGGTCGTGAGCTCCTCTGCAGACACCTGAGCAAAGGGGGAAAAGGTGGAAGGAAAATAAAGCCCCTAAAAGCTACAAAAAAAAAAAAAAAAAAAAAAAAAAACCTTCCAGCTATACTACACACCTTTTCTTTCTATCCTTGTCTTCCTTTCGGAGATAGGGCTCACTGTGTAGCCCAGGCTAGTCTCAAACCCACTCTCCTCCTGTCTCTCTATGCATATGTTCTGAGATTACACGCTCGAGTCATACCTGGAAATACTATATTTTTTAAAGTATAGACAATACTTTAAAACAGAAACCAGTTAACTGAACATAAATATGTTTTGTTGCTTAAAAAGGACAAAACAAAAATAGTATAAAATAACTTTTATTTACATAATTTTTATCTACAGAACATAACTGCTTTCTTTAGAACAAGAAAAATTACAAATGACAAGATATTGCTTCTTTTAAAAAAAAAAAACTCTTCAAGCAAGGTGGTATACATGATCACTTGCATTTAGAGTAACACAGTGGTAAACAGAGGGCATTAGTATTTTTAATCTATGCCTTACCTTAATCATTTGTCAACAATTAGACTTTTAAACCATGACTGGGCCACCTGCTAAGATGGAAAAGATCAGAAGGAAAAAAGTCAAGAGAAGGTAAAGCCCTTTAATCACATCATCTTTAAGACTTATAAAACAAATTCCTTGCAACACCTTTCCGCCATCATAGATCTTCCTGCTGTAAAGCTGACCACGCTGACTGTGTCTCTCTCTCCAACAGCTGACTGAGGCGGTAATAGCAGGACAATTTGTTGACTGACTTGGTTCTCTATACAACAAAGGCCCTTGTAGTCTTTATACAATAAATTACATCTTCCATAAAATCAGTTGATCACAGACGAACAAGAGATAGGTTAAAAAAATAAATATTATACAGGGATAAATAATAGTTTAGTCTCGGTGATCTAACACTAAGAAAAAAACCTTTACAGAACATGAAATTTTAAAAATTTACAAAAAAGGCATTGAATTAACAATGTGAATTACCCCCATGATTCTGTGACATTAATCACGTGAAAAAAAAAAAAGCATACTTTTGAGAATGTCCATCTAATTTATAGATCTGCCTTTATAACACGGACATTACACCACAATTCTGGCACATTTACAAATAACTCCTACATACAGACATCAGCAGCTTCAGACAGGAACTGCTGTAAGCTGGGCTGTGGTGGCACACACCTTTAATCCCAGCACTCGGGAAGCAGAGGCAGGCGAATCTGAGTTTGAGGCCAGCCTGGTCTACAGAGCAAGTTCCTGGACAGCCAGAGCTAAATAGAGAAACCCTGTCTCAACACCCCCGCACCCCCAAAAAAAGAACCATTGGTGGAGAAGCTCACTGGTAGAGTGCTTACCTAGCACGAGGGAAGCCATGGCTTCTACTCCCCGCACAGCATAAAAATGGGAATGGTGGCGCACTCCTGTAATCCCAGACTGGAGGGTCACAAGCTGAAGGGCACTCTCACCTACACAGAGCTCAGGCCAGTCTGGAACACGCAAAACCCTGTCTTATGGGAAATAGAAAACTACGGTCTAATGTGCGGGGTCCGAGTGGAAGCCAGCCAACCTCGCTCCTCCACTTAACTTCCCCAGAGCCGCTCACGATGACCACTGTCTAGAGTGTCAAAAAATAGTTTGTGGAAATTTTCTAACTATTGGGCTAATGTGTCAATCTATGAGGTTTTGTAATAAAATCGAATAAATTTGCTCTTTGAAGAGTTTCATCTGAACCAGGGAAAAACTGTTAAGGGAAATAAGACACATAGATCATAAACTTCAAAATTAAAAACACCTAAGTTCATGAAGATGACATCACTGCCTTTGCTAAGCCTTCCTGTCTTATTTTCTGCTTCAACATCAGAATCACACTCTGTGGTTAAAGGCCCACACCCTTTGAGCAGAATTTAGTAGAGAAAATAGCACTAAACTGTTTTGTCTTTTTAAAGGACTTGTTTGTGTGAAGTTCAATTTCATAGGACAATTTGTCTCTTAGATTAATTTTTTTCTTCCAATGAAAATCCTGAGATAACAGAAGAAAAGCAAAATTCACAGTACAAATTCAATATAATGAAGTATAAGAAAAGTACTCAAAAGACACTAAAGATTTTTAGTTATGATATTTTAAAATAGCTTTAAAAGTAGAGAGAAAAAGGAGACAAATTATTTGTTAATGTTATCTTTACCCAGATCTGATAAGTGAAATAATTACATTGGGATATACTTTTAAATAAAAAAATTTAAAATAAATAATCTCTTTTGATGTGCCATCTTTATAAATAGCAAGTTTAAATACTAGATCTTCAATTAGGACTAATGTTACATCACTATGAATTAGAAAAATACATATTTTTTTTTCAGTCAAATAGCTGATAATAGAAAAGTTTTAACTTTACCATACCAAAATGGAGTTTCACAATTTGCTTTCATATACTTACAGGCAACTGAACAGACCTTCATCATCCTCAAGCAAAAAAAACAAAACTGGAAACAAAACAAAACCACCTTTACAAAAGAAGGTCACTGAATGCTAAATGCAATCAAGCTCGAAGTACGCCAGCACTATGATTTCCGCAGATGTGTGCGCACACGGCCGCAGTCCAGGCGCGCTCAGCACAGGGAGTCAAGTGTAAACAAGAACACCTCTGTCAGCACAGAGAACAGTCCCGTTGCTTGGGATCCCCAGAACGCAGGCCCAGCCAGAATGACATGTTTTCCACTGATTATAGTAGCTTCAAAATTAAGCTCAATAATATATTCAACAGTGACCTAAATGAAAACAGGCAGTGGCGCTTTTCTGAGTAAGGCCTTGTTAGTATCAGGGACTCTGGAATTTCAAACTCATTGCAAAAATAGAAAGAAAAAAGGAAGAAAGGAAAAAGCCAGAAGGGTGCTTTATTCTGTTTCATCCACTTCAATGAAGATGTCCCTGAGGACAAACTCTGAGACGGTGTTTGTCTCCTCTCCTGATGCTCGTTTTGGCCTATTTGGCCCATTTTTACATTTTTCTTTTAGCAATGGCTGGTCAGAAGAAACCTAGAAGATAATAAAACTAAAATGTAATGCAATGTTTATATATTGCTAGTGAGGACGGTCGGTACATTGCTCGCCTAACTGACAGGAAGCCCTGGGATCAATTCCTAGCCAAAAAAGAAAAAGAAGAAGAAGGAGAAGGAGAAGAAAAGGAAAGAAAGCAACAAAGGAAGGAAGGAAGGAAGGAAGGAAGGAAGGAGGAAGGAAGGAAGGAAGGAAGGAAGGAGAATCAATCACAGGCAAGAATGAAAGGAAGTCTGGATACCCAGAGCCCACATAAATGCTACGCAGCCTCAAATGACACTTGTGTCCACATATAGGTGTAAATACATATACATGAGGAAAGAAAAACCAGAAGGAAGTAAAGCTTTTAATACGCATTATTAAGTAAACTACAGTGTGATTACCTCATCCTGATTCTCAGGAAAACAAATTTAAATACACAAAACTACCTCACTGTTAAGTCTGCAACTAAAACATTTAATTGCTAAGTAAGAATTCTTAACCTGAGTAAGAACAGAAGCTCAAAAAAAGAAAAAAATCAAATACTAGATTTATAAATCTTAAAAAACAAAACAAATAAACCAGCATACTACCAGCACATGAACACACACATACACCAATGAAACATATAAAAATTTAATGTGCCACGTGAGGTGGCACACGCCTTTAATCCCAGCACTTGAGAGGCAGAGGCAGGTGGATCTCTGTGAGTTCAAGCCCAGCCTGGTCTACAGAGTGAGTTCAGGACAGCCAGGGCTTGTTACACAGAGAAACCCTGTCTCGAAAAAACAGAAACCAAAAACAAAAAGTTCAATGCATGTGTTATGTGTGTGTACAGAGATTTAATTTTTTAAAATAATTTGTGCATATGTATATATGCCTGCATGATTTTATGTGCACCACAGTTCAAACTGGATTTAGACAGTTGTGAGTCACCTTGTGGGTGCTGGGGACCAAACTGGACCCTTTGCAAGAGCAGTATGCTCTCTCCAGTCTCCAAAAGTTAGTTTTTTAGATGCCTCAAACCCATGCACATATCATATGGGCAGAACTAATCGGACTCAGTGAGTTATGAAGTAAAATAAAATAAGGACATGAAACTGGGAGGGAGACACATTAAGGACTCTGTGAGGGGGAGTACATGAGAATTAAAATATTATTTTTAAAATATGGTGCATACCTTTAATCCCAGCACTCAGAAGGCAGAGGCAGATGGACCTCTATGAGTCTGAGCCAGCCTGGTCTACAAAGTGAGTCCCATGCCAGTCAAGGCTACATAGTGAGACCCTGTCTCCAGAAAATTTAAAAAAGTTTTATAAAAATGAGAAAAGTTGGGGTGTTAGATTACTGACTATACACTCATGTGTTGGGAAGTTAGACCTATACTTTACACAAAGAAATTCTAATGACACAAAAGCTTAAATGTAAAACACGGCAGGGCAGTGGCGGCGCATGCCTTTAATCCCAGCACTCAAGAGCCGGAGGTAGATGGATCTCTGTGAGTTCAAGGCCAGCCTGGTCTACAAAGTGAATGAGTTTCAGAATAGCCAGGGCTGTTTCAAAGAGAAACCCTGTCTCAAAAAAATAAAGTAAAACATTAAAACAAAAACCTACTATAACAAGCCATAGAATGATAGTTTCATCTCCTGGATTGAGGAAAGTGGTATCTTTTGAAATTATTTAAAAATCTAAAGGCAACATGGTTTTGACAAATTTACCTATACAAAACTAAAAAAGTGTCTGTATGGCAAATGCAAAAGCAAACAAAATTTAAGAAAATGGCATATAAAAAAACACTGCAACTTTAAAAAGTTAAACTATCCAGAAAACAGTATGAATGACTCACCTAGAAGTTAAACCTCACACAATAATAGCATGTGCTCATAAAGGCTATAGAGAATGGACAGACATGATGGTACACTTCTATAATCTTAAACCCTAGGATTCCAGGGAAAGGCCAGCTGGGGTTAACAAAGCAAGGTCATGATCTCAAAAAACAAACAAAAAAAATGTATGTGCTGGGATGGGGCAAAGGGTGCAGGGGTTTGTAACAGCCAATAACACAGTAACTGTCCTATGAAGACAGAGCAGGTAGTACCTATCAGAAATAACAATCACTCATCATTCCTTGACCAAGTATTTCTAACTGTGTCTATTAATAGAGCACGTTTGTAGCACTCCCTGTTTAGCCCGGTACTCCATACTGTTCTATTAACATCCACACAGATGAACAGGGAAATGATCCATTAATGAGACAGTATGACTAAGCAGTACCACCCAATAATGGAATGCCATGCAGTGGTTACAGACAGGCGTGCATGTGATGCACAAGCCCGTGAACCCCACACTCAGAAGACTAAGTCAAGAGGATTAAGCTTTATTGTTGGGATTTCTGTGTCAGATTAGAAATAACAAAAACATGCCGACAATGAGAATACTTTTAGACATTCATCACTAAAAATAAAAATGTTTATATGCAGACATACATGAAGGTCCACATTACCTCTGCTCACAATAGCAGAAACTTAAAACAACTGAGATGCCCTTCTACAGCTCAGTGAATAACAGAAGCTCAGTCTTGAACCCCAGCAGACAAGCAGACCTCAGTTCAATGACACTCTGGTCTACACAGTGAGTTACAGGCCAGTCTTAAACACCCCATTTCAAATAAATAAAAACAAAACCACACTGTGATACATCCATATCACAGAATACAATTTTGCAACAAAAAGTAACAAGCTACTAGAGTCAGAAATAGAAAGTTCACAATTTCCAGGCCAACCTGGGCTATACAGTGAGTTCTATAAGATAGTTCAAGCTACATAATGAAATGTTACCTCAAAATAATAGTAGTAAAAATAAGTAAAACAAACTATCAGAAAAAAAATCAACAAATTATTAATATACAAAACTATCTGAATGAATATTCAGGAAGCTATGTTAGTGGTGGGGAGACACTAATCTTAAATATGTTGTCAGAAGCCATTTGCAGACCTGTCAGCATACTAAATATTTGTGGAGAATGACAAGTATATGATAAGGGTTTAATGACTTTAGGAGGTGCACTGTGGCCTTGCACCTGCAAGCTAATGGTTTTTGTCCTTGTAAGAAGAATGTGGATAACAGTATTTTTCCTGTGTGAATCCTATGTGCTGAGAAGGATTTCTTATTCTTTTTCCCATGCTAGTTAAGTGTTAAAGATGCTCTGTATATTAAACTCGGGGCTTCAGTATTTACTGCTTGCCTTCCCGAAGTCCATCTCTTTGTCTCTTTATCTCTCTATCTTTATATCTTTTTTCTCAATCCTCATTCCCCTACCAGGTATTGTTCAGATTGGCCAGCAGTCTCCAGCAATATGTAATTCACTTTATGTGCTCTACCTGCATGTACCCCTACATGCCTGAAGAGAGCAGAAGATCCCAGTATAGATTGTTGTGGGCTACCATGTGGTTGCTGGGAATTGAACTCAGGACCTTTGGAAGAGCAGACAGGGCTCTTAACCACTGAGCCACCTCTCCAGCCCATAATTCAATTCATGTAAGATTTCTGAAGTGACAGACTTAATGAATAGACTGTGAAGAAAGGGGTGGCAAGGGGAGGACCCAGGCCCGTCTAAATCTGTGGACAATGTAAAGGACCTTGGTTGCTGTTCTGTGTACCCTAACTGAAGCAATGTTGAAGTTGGAGCACCATTTTGCAAAATATTAGCACTAGGAAAAACTGGGAAAGATGTGCATGGATTTTATTTTATTTTATTTTTTTGGTATTATATCTTACAGGTGGCATGTAAAACTTACAATTATCTCAAAATGAAAATTTTGAGAAAAAGAGAGTGGGAGTGAGAAAGCTCTTTACTATTTCCCAACGTTCTATAAGACACACTGGTCTTTTGTTTGTTTTTTTGTTTTAACAAAGGTCAGATAGAAAATAGCAAGTTATTTATTTGTATAAAAAGGAGAGATCTGGCTATGGTGGCAAAGACTTGTAATAACATAAATCTGTGGGAAGGGAACACTTCAATAATAAATTATTTTTCAGTATGTAAATTTTGAAACAAAAAATTCAAAATTAATATTTTTATTTTGAAAAAAGGAAAGAAAAACCCAATAACCTTGAATGTTACCTCACATCAAACACCAAAGTCAATAACCATGAACAAAATAAAGCCTTCAAAGTCACTAGTAATTGAGGAAATAAAAATTCAAACAATGAAATAACATTGTTTCTATCATATTTAACAAAAAAATTAGAATTACTTTTAGACATTAGTATTTAACATTTGCAAAGCTGTTTACCCTGGTACTATCCATTGCTAACAGTTACAACACCACTCTGTAAGATAACCTGACAATGATGTTAAAGCTGATGAAGTAACTCACTGGTGAGGCCTAAAGTCCATGAAGCCCTAAGTTAAGTCTTCAGCACTGTAGAAGTAATAATAATATTTTACCACTAGTGAGTCAGTATCTAGAGGCCACAGATTTGTTTTTCATACTAGTACTTGCCATTAGGCAGCTCGGAGATGCACAGAAATGACATACAAACAAATTCTAGTTTTATGTTTCTTTGAATTTTTACATGTCAGGACATTTTCTCCTAAGACAAATAAAACTACAAACAGTATTTATTTTGCTTCTATGGGTCAGAGAATCTTCTGACTGAAGGAATGGCAAGTTAAGTGTCCCATTTCTGGCTAGTTCAACAGCTTATACTAAATTAGCTGCATTTCTGTCATAAATGGAAGTTGTACTAAAATAATCTGACATCCAACTGAAAATAAACTTGCTATATCTTCCCTAGTTCAGATGATAGACACGTCTCATACACAACAAAATACAGTTTCACACACCTGAGCTGCTGACCTCCCAGCGTTATCAGACTGAGCATCAGGAACGTCTGGAGGTGGGATCGGATCGGAAGACTCGTGACTTTTTCTCTGCTCTGCGTTAAGTGGATTAGATTTTTTCAAGTTTCGTCGTGAGACAGGTATTTGAGGCTTTGGGCGCTTCTTACCATGGGTTTGAGTCACTTCATCAGATTCCAAACTATTTTTTGGACATATTAAAGACAAAAATCCCAAAGGTCTTCTGCCAGGTCTAGAAATGAAAATGCAAAGATACTCAAACACATATGTAGAAGTACACACAGACACTCGTGTTTCTGTTGCTCCTGGTAGGAGGCCTTCTGTGTGTAGTTAAGGTTTCCCTAACTCAGCCTCTTGCGTGCTGTTATGCTATATAACAGGCAACTGTTTCCACAATGGGCAAGGCACAGTCTAACCAAGTATGGTGGCGCACACCTTTAATCCCAGCACTCAGGAGGCAGAGACAGGTGGATCTCTGAGTTCCAGGCCAGGCAGGAATACATAGTGAAAATTGTGCCTCAAAAAAGAAAAACACACCACACATTCTTTTTTTTTTTTTTTTTTTTTTGGTTTTTCGAGGCAGGGTTTCTCTGTGTAGCCCTGACTGTCCTGGACTCACTTTGTAGACCAGACTGGTCTTGAACTCACAGAGATCTACCTGCCTCTGCCTCTCAAGTGCTGGGATTAAAGGTGTGCACCACTACACCCAGCCACACATTTTTAATATTACTTTGTTTCTATTAATGCTAAAGTGGTCCACTTTATTAAGTTCTGGTAACGCTACATTATGATGTTTATGTGTGACGGACACAAGGCTGCCCAAGCTTCAACATGCACATAAAACTACCTGTGGGTGTTCTTAAAACGGATTCTGAATGCGAGCCAGGTGAGGCCTGAATCACATGCACTATGGCTGTAGCCTGAGTTGCTTCTGTGCTGCAGGAGAGCCCACATGGCCCTGAAGCCTAAGGGTGTTCTGTATGAGCTTTGTCAATGAAAGTTTATTACCCTGCCCTCCTTCCACATCTTAACTTGTTTCAATCCAAATCCAATATGCTTTCTTCCCCTTTTCTAATTTCAGTTAACCCCAAAGGTCACAAAAGATATTAATGAGTTTTATTTTCTTTATTTAAAAATAATAATAGATGAAATAAGCCTCTTCCCTCCCTCCCCCTTGGTTTTTCGAGACAGTATTTCTCTGTGTAGCCCTGGCAGTCCTGGACCAGCTGTCCCATGATCCTTTTCTGCTTGCAGATGACCTTGCTCTTTTTCTCTGTGATGTGGAATCTATACTTCATTTTCCTGACTTTGGTCAGGCCTGGTGTGTAGACCAAGCTGGCCTCGAACTCAGAGATCACCTGCCTGTCTCCCAAGTGCTGGAGTTAAAAGGTGTGCACAGCTGGCCGATATTTCTTTGTTTACTTTTTTCAACACCAGGTCTCACTATGTAGCTCTGGCTGTCTTGGAAATCCCTACGTAGACCAGGCTGGCCTCGAACTCACAGAGATCAATCTGCTTAGTCCTGGGATTAAAGGTTAAGTGCCATCATTCCCAGCTTGAAATAAGCCTTTTAAAGATATACATGTCTTTTCCCTTTAGTGAAAGGTAGTGCCTGTTATCCTCAACTTACCAGGCTGAAGTTTATGATGCAGCTGACAATAGTAATTACTAATTACCCTAAAGACTTCTTTCTATTGTACATGTGAAAACATGTGGCAGCAGTAGGTATGGACCTAGAGAAACCTGCACTAAAAGCGACAAGGAAACAAAATGACAAATTATTTGGAAATTGAATAAACCAACTTCCAGAGACACCAGACAGCAACTCTATGGTGTCTCATCTACACACTTGTTTCATACAACACAATGTGTTCATCAAAACAGGCTAGAAAAGAAGTGCAGCGTGTTCTAAGGATTTGCTGCCTGACAGTTTCAGCAAAGCTAAGCTCTGGACATACACAATGTTGGCCTCGGCGGTCTCTGTAGGTCTTGTGCTAAGTTGTCTTCCCTTTAAACAAGTGGTGGAGACTACATCAGCAAAACAGTTTGGCACTGGATTTCATCTTCTATTATGCCAGCTGCATGTAGTTCCTACTTACCCGTGGGCAGAGGGAGCGTCACTAAAGAGTTTCTAAGAATACCTGGTCAGGGGGGGCTTTGAAGATGAAAGCATGCTGTTCCTTTGTTCAGAACTGGAAATAGGATCAGTTTTCTTTTCCTTAGCAGACACCAACTCATTCTCAGGCAACGGAGTCACAGTCTTTTCTATACATGCATCTTTTACTTCATCGAGAGATACAGATGATCCTGTATTCTGAAAAGTTGGTTCATTGTGTTCCTTTTGAGGTTTTGAGGTTATATGTGTGCTCTCTGAGGTAGGGAAAATGTCTTGTCCCACGCAAGACTTCTCTTCAAAAAGAAAAAAACAGAGAGGAGAGTGTGTACATACTGAAATTTTTTTTTTTTTTTTGGTTTTTCGAGACAGGGTTTCTCTGAATATCTCTGATATCTCTGGCTGTCCTGGACTCACTTTGTAGACCAGGCTGGCCTCGAACTCACAAAGATCCGCCTGCCTCTGCCTCCCAAGTGCTGGGATTAAAGGCGTGCGCCACCACCGCCCGGCCTGAAATATTTTTTTAAGAGTCAATTAAATTGGAGTATCTAAAGTAAACACCTGTGGTGTTCTATACCAAGCTTAGCCTAGCAAGAACGATCTATATTATAATCAGTGGAGAAGACTATTAGGAATTATCAATTAAAGCAGGGAACAGTGGCTAAGCCTGTAATCCCAGCACTCAAAAGGCTAAAACAAAAAGACTGCTGCATGAGTTTGAGGCCAGCCTGGGCTATACAGAGTTCTAAGCCAGTCTAGGTCCTATAAAGTGAGACATTATTTCAAAAAGAAAAAGAGAGGGGGGGGGG
>CAJQZJ010037361.1:3291117-3309386 GCA_907164525.1 Lophiomys imhausi | reverse complement strand
GCCTCCAGACTGTCTACAGACAGCGCCACAGCAACACACACGCACACGCACGCACGCACGCACACACACACGCACGCACGCACACACACACACACACACACACACACACACACACACACACACAGAGTTATCTACAATGATGGAAAGCCAGACAAAGAAAACAATTAAGAGAAATTAACCATGAATCCAAGGAAACAAAGTATGAGGAAGTTCTTACAGATTTTTCTAACTTTTCTCTAAGTCTGAAATTATTTCAAATTTAAAATTGTTTTTTAAAGTGGAGATGGAATAGAAATCTTTTGGTGTTGGATGCAGACAAACTCCTAACCAAATCATGGTGTTCTACATCTGTTTTTTAAATATGTTCCTTTCCTTCCTTATTTTGTTGTTTTTGGTTTTTCAAGACAGGATTTCTGTGGTTATCCCTGGCTGTCCTGGACTCACTTTGTAGACCAGGCTGGCCTTGAACTCACAGAGAACTCCCTGCCCCTGCCTCCGGAGCGCTGGGATTAAAAGCATGCGCCACCATGACTGGCCTATTCCTTTCCTTTTAACAAGCTAATTTATTCTGTCCTTCAAAGTTCAAGCACTTTTCTATCCAAGGAACTTTTTAAAGACAACATTAATGCCTCTCATGTGCAGAGATTAAATTGAGTGTGAAGGACACCACCCAGAGCCTTGTTCCAGTCTCTGCCACAGCACCTGGGAAACCAGTCCAACCATTCATTCACTCACTCACTCATGTTTCCCAAAGCTCTGTACCCCAGTGCCTCAGTGTCAGCACTGAGTGTACAGTGACCATGTAGTGATAAGACTTCAGGAAACATCCGTTCTGCGAATGAACTCTTCAGATCCAGAGCTAAGATGCAAGAAATTTCTCACACTTTCAAAGCAAAGCTGGATAACTCTTACATCTCTATGGCAGTGTTTTTCAACCTGTAGGTCACAGCCCCTTAGTGGGGGTCAAATGACCTTTTCACAGGGGTCATATATCAGATATACTGCATATCAGATATTTACATTATGATTCACAAAAGTAGCAAAATTGCAGTTATGAAGTAGCAATAAAATAATTTTATGGGGGTCACCACAACATGAGGAACTGTATTAAGGGGTCACAGCATTAGGACTATGATATTAGAGGGGTCAAGAGAGCAAAAACACAATAAAGTTCTATCACGTTCCTGTTTTGAATTTGTTTTTGAGACAAGTTTTTATAGAGCCAAGGCTGGCCTCAAGCCCCTGAGCTCCAGAAATCTCACCATGTGGACCAGCGTGGCTTGGAACTCACAGACCTGCCTATCACTCCCTCCCAAGTGCTGGGGTCAATGTGTGCATCACCACAGCTAGCTTGGCTTTGTTTTTGAGGCAGGGTCTTACTATGTAACTCAGGCTGAACTAGTTCTTGTTATCTAGCCTAGGTCGCCCTAAAACTCAAGTACTCCTTGTCTCCACCTAACAGTTGGTATATTACGAGAGTGAGCTTCCACGCCAGGCTGAACTTACAGATGTATAAAAGGCCTACTGAGTGGAGAGGGTTAAAGTTTGCTTTATGTGACCATGTTTTCTAAGTGGAGAAAAGAAACACCCTAGCCATTACTGCACTCTATCCTTTTACCTCTGGCACATGAAGCATGAGCATGCCGCTGCCTTTAGGGGTTTTTTTGCAGGGTTCTTCAACAGGACTCCCACCAAGACCCCGGCCTGACTCAAGGGCGTGGATTCCTATCTCAGAAGAAGCAACTGCAGCGCCCAACAGCTCAACTTCTTGCAAGTTCTCCTCGTGATCTCCATTTCTGAAACAGTTCCAGTTCATTATTTTAAATCAGTCAGCCACGCATGAAATTACTTTTAGAATTAAGTATTATCATTTAATGTAATGTTTTCAAGCTTTAAAAATATTAACTACAACGAAATTCTTTCTCAGTAAAATGCTCACAGCTGTGACTATGGCTATAGCTAAGGTACAACATAAAATGAATGCCAGTGTCTCTTCCCTACTTTACCTTGCACTTAGGACTGCTTCTTGAGGAACACTGGTCCCTTCAACATCATACACACACAGCAACTGGTTCTGCTCCTTGGTCTCTCCTGTTGTAACTGGGTCAAGGTTTTTACCTTCTAATTCTACAGCTTTGGGATCATTTTTCTCAGTTTCTGAAAAAAAAAAAGAAGAGAGAAAAATACATACTTAAGAAGTAGTTCAAAATAGTACAATAGCTAAATCTCTGTATTGGAAACATATTATCTCTTAAAAGATAGATTGGTGACCCCCTCCAAGTTTCTCATACACCAAATGCCAGCTTATTCACATGGCAGAAGAATGGGGTGTGAAGATTTTTGAAAAGTAAAGCATGGTTAACAAACCCTGCACTGCACATATTTCATTCCTGGCTGCCACTCAACTATATCCCTATTTGTGGTAACAGTTCTATAGGATCATGATTAATAGCACTATAACTTAGGGCTGGCAAGATAGTTCATCCGCTTACAAGACTGAGTTCAATCCTCAGGAGGACCCACACATGAAAGGAGAAAACTGGCTCCCACAAATTGTCATCTGATATCCTTATATCCTCTGTGGCACATACACACCTACTTACACACATACATAATTGTACAGGCACAAATGCACGTACATACAAACATGCAATAATGATACATAATTTAAAAGTGATTACAAACTCACACCCAAAAGAGAATTAGGAGTACAGAAGGCTGTCTAGTTATACTACCCCAGATGTCCTGGAGAGGTGTAATTTGTGTGGTAAGTGAGGTGGCTCAGTGGGTAATAGCATTTGCCATCAAGCCTGACAAACCTAGGTCAATCTCTGGGTTTCACAGTGTGAATGAGAACTGACTCCAGGAAGTTATCCTTTAGCCACACACATGCACTGAGGCATGTGTACAGGTGCACGAGACACACCAACACACACAATAAATGTAATAAAAATTTAAATGATATCACAAAGGGAAAGAAAAATATTCTAAATAACAAGAGTGATGTGTGCTTAGGCAGGGGGTGGGGGTGGGGTGAGCTGACAGAGAGACCAAAAATGCACTCTGGATACTGCGCAAGCCAGGTCAGTGAACTAACTGCCTGCATACATATACTGCATATCAGACAACACTGGCTGAAAGGAAATCTCAGATACTAGGAACCCTACGGTGGAAATTAGAGTGATGACTATCAGGATTTTCTAAGCATGAATTCAATAATCTAGGAACGCTATGGCTTCCACCGCTTTTCCTAAGGAATCAGGACTTTGACAAGAGGAGGAGGTTGAAAAAGGACATGAAACTAGGAGTTTACATGTACATTCCAATACAATAAGGGCATTTTAAATGAGGGAGCTTGAGAGACGGCTCAGTGGTTCCAGCAAAGGACCCAAGTTTGATTTCCAGCTCCCACAAGCATTAGTTATTCCAGTTCCAGGAGATCTGACATAACTTTCTGGCTTGTGCAGGCACCAGGCACACATGTAGGACACAGGCATACATGCAGGCAAAACACTCATACATAAAATACAAATACATAAAATAAAAATTAAAAAGCCATTGTTGTGCAAGCCTGATGACCTGAGTTCAATCCCTGGGATCCATGGCAAAAGGAGAAAACCAAAAGCTGTGCTCTTATGCCACATGTGTACAGCGGCAAGCATGTCTGCACAAACACACAGTGAGACTTAAAATAATAATACTAATACTAAAAAGACATGTATCGGGCTGGAGAGATGGCTCAGCAGTTAAGAGCACTGGCTGCTCTTCCAGAGGTCATGAGTTCAATTCCCAGCAACCACATGGTGGCTCACAACCATCCATAATGAAATCTGGTGCCCTCTTCTGGCCTGCACATATAGCTGCAGACAGAACACTGTATACATAATAAATAAATCTTTGAAAGAAAAATAGCTAAAAGACATGTATCATTAGGAAAATTTACAATGCAACCCTGCTTCACATCAAGATAGTTACAATGAAAAGATAATGCAATCTTGTCTGGGAGAGCTATGGATATACTAATGCACCTTGAACTTTTATTTACTAAGTTTGAGTCCCTGAGTACAAACTCCAGCACCACTAAAAAAATTAGGGATCTAGGAGGAGACAGAAACTAAAATTCTTTGCAGCTGGGACACTGAAAGAAGAAAAGTTCAAGGCCAGCCTAAGCTATATAGTGAGTTCCTGGTCAGTTTTGAGCACACAGTGAAATTCTGTCTTATGTACGTACGTGTGTGTGTGTGTGGGGGGGGGGGTCAGTCTTGAGCACACAGTGGAATCCTGCATTACGTGTGTGTGCGTGTGTGTGTATGTATGTGTGTGTGAGAGAGAGAGAGAGCACATGAGCATTCCAGGCAGGCAGGCAGACAGAGAGAGAGAGAGAGAGAGAGAGAGAGAGAGAGCGCATGCCAGGCAGGCAGGCAGGCAGACAGACAGACAAAAAGAGAGCCAGGGAGGCAGACAAACTCTCATAAATCAACAGCTAAAAAAATAAAGTGATGCAACTCTTTTTTTTTTTATTTTACTTTTTGTTGTTTTTTTAAGTTTTTTTTTCGAGACAGGGTTTCTCTGTGTACCCCTGGCTGTCCTGGAACTCACTTTGTAGAGCAGGCTGGCCTTGAACTCACAGAGATCCCACTGCCTCTGCCTCCATGTGCTGGGATTAAAGGAATACACCACCATGCCCAGCTCTCTCTCTTTTTTTAATTTAACTATCACATAAAATGTTTGCCAAATAAATAATTAATATCTTCTTGAAAAGAATAGTTACTGCAAAGACTAAATGCAGAGGGTAAGGTTATAGTTCAGTGACAGAGTGTGTGCTCAGCACAGGTGAAAGCCTAGGTCCACTTCCTAGCATGAGGGAGGGGAAAGGTTCAAAACAGAGATACTGCGTGACCCAGAAATAAGTATAAACCCACATGAATGTTCATAGCCGCATTACTCATTATAGCAAAAAGGCAGATACATCCCACATGCTCATCAACAGATAATAAACAAAATGTGGTATATTTATACAGTGAAGCATTACTTGAAATAAAAAGAATCAAGGGCTAGTGAGTCAAGGGCATTACCTCCAAATGCAGAAGAGAGCCAAAACCAGAAGGCTATGGTCTAACCTCCACATGCACACTCCCACTCCACACATACACACAGTAGTCATTCACATGGTCTGTACATGCTCCCATACAAATTAACTCGAAAGCATTATGGTGACTGAGAAACTCCAGACTGAACTCTACATTACATGTTTCTATTTACATGGCATGTCTGAAATAAGCAAATGAACAAAGACAACTGTATATTAGTGGTTGCTTAGTAGCTGCTGATGGTGACAATTATACAATTTGGTGAACAGAACACTACTGAGCTAAATTTTAAATAGGTAAATTGTACTGTATATGAGTCATGTCTCAATAGAACCACGCTTCAAAATAAACAAACAATACTTTTTGTTTAGACAGCCTCTACTCCACAGTGCTGTGATTACAGGAGTGTTCCTCCCCCAACATCCCTCAGAAAATACATGTGAACAAAATACTCAACACAAAAAATAAAATGTAAAACTATTTATTATTACAAGAGTTGCATGTGCCACATTGAGCATGTGAGGGTGGACCACTTTTACACAAGCTCCAGAGATTAAACTCGGGTCTGTAGGTTTCTGTGGCAAGCACCTTTACCCACTGAGCCATCTCGAAAGCCCCTGAAGTATCTTTTGTCAATGTAATTTTGAAAGCACATACTCACCTTTTTTAATTTCCATTTCTGTTGCTTTGGTTATGCAGAAACTGGCAACTTCCTGATGACCATCAAGCTCACTGATCTCTAAAATCTTCTCAGAATTTGGTTTAGGTGCAGCAGGTGTAACAAACTTACTCTCCACTCTCAAACGTGTGGCCACTGTAGAAGCTGTATTCCTAGAAGAGATGAGAAAAGGTTATCAGTTGTGTAGGAGTTCCTTTGCTGTTATGTCTAGTACTGATACAGTTAATACACCACCACTCAGATACCACATTCCATGTAACTGTTTGCTTCTCTGTCTGTTTTGATAGACAGAGTATCAACATGACATGAAGCTCCCCAAAACTCAAGCTACCTCCTACTTCACAATTACAGGTATGTACCACCACACCTGGCAAATGTTAATTTCTGAATACTAAAATTAAAAAGTGCTTAAGTTTATTAACAGACTTAAGAAGAAAATGGAGAACATGTTTTTGAAACAGACATTTATATAAACCTAGTTCACTTAAGCTGCAAAGGCACAGAAAACATACTACTATGATTTTATAGACAAAGCAATAAACTATTACTGGTATCAGCTAATCTTTAATGTGTGAAAAATTAGCATTGTCTACTTTAAATTTATATACTAGCATTACTAGAAGTTAATAGCTGAATTGGTGGTGCTGTTTAACTCTATTTGTTAATCGAATGTTAAAATAACCTGGTTGACAGCATGCCCTCCATTACTTCTTCTGTCACATCAGCTTCTTCGCTATAACTTTGCTCCTCCGATGTTACCTTGTTTTCCTCAAATGATGCAGGCAGCAAACTAATCACAGGTGAAGAAACCTCCTGACATTCATGAACAATTTTGTGATTTACATTAACTGGGCTGAAAGGAACATGACCTTTATCCTTTGAATGAAGATCAGGAAATGCACATACTCCTACTGCAGAAGAAAATAGAAAATTAAAATTGACCCAATGTTAACAGGTACTTGAATAAAACTAATTCTTCAACATTTAATAATTGTTGAATTTAATTTCGGTATTAAAGTTTGCTCTAGTAGGGTCCAAATTTAATTTCATTATTCCACATTTCATTAAAGAATGTTACTTGTAATAAGCTTAATTATTCTTATCACTAGCATTTTGGGGTACTCTTATTCTTTCTGTTACTTTCAGTAACAATAGAACTCTAAATGAATTTCATGACAGTACATCTTCATTTACTAGTTTTTTAAAACTGTACTTTATGTACTAGAAGTTCCTGCCAGGCTCCACTATATATTCTGCCTGAGAAAGAGGCCCTACCTGGAACACAGATAAGCAACTCCCCATGCATGGTTATGAACTTACAAGTCTAACAATGAAAATGAATGGCAGATCAACCATTGCCAGTCAAAACAACTGCCAGTAATACAATTAGCTACAGTTAGAGATAATAAATAAAGACCTCAGCTTCTGGCTAGGACATCTAACTTGGCTATAGACCATTTGTTTAGGAACCAAAGCCCTGGGTTCAATTTCCTATAACACAAAAATAAGAATTAAAACAACAACTATGTAGTTTCTATGCTGGCTTAATGTGTTAAAAGACTTAGGCTAGTATTTCCTTTGGCTTCTTCTGCAACTAGTAGAACAAATAAATCATCTCAGTAACTTCTATTTGTCCCTTCATAGATTTTTTTTTAATCAGTTATGATCATCATCTCTCCCTTTATAGATTTTTTTTTAATCAGTTATGATCATCATCTCAAAGAGCAAACCCTTTGCTAAAGAAGTATCTATAAGCTGGGCATGGTGGTGCACGCCTTTAATCCCACCACTTGGGAAGCAGAGGCAGGCGGATCTCTGTGACTTTGAAGCCAGCCTGGTCTACAGAGTGAGTCCAGGACAGCCAGGGTTATTACACAGAGAAACCCTGTCTTGTTAAACCCCATCCTCCCTCAAAAAAAAAAAACTATAAAGTGATCAATGATCAATGGTATCAATTATCCAATGTTTATGGACCTGAAACTCACAATGTAGACCAGGCTGGCTGGAAATTCAGAGATCTGCCTACTTCTGCTTCCCAAAGCCTGGGGGTGAGGGGTGGGGGAGAGCCCCTAAAGGCCATCAAACCCTTAATAAATAATAAATTATTTATTAAGCCAAATTATTCTTATATTTTTAGTTATGAGCCCAGCCTTTTTAATAGTTGAGCCACCTCTCAAGCCCCAAATTATTCTTATTAAGTTAACTGCCATTATCTCGAAATTGTTGCCACTACATCTAAAGAGACTGAGCAAAGTAATGAATGATAATACAATTCCTTTTTGTGAAAAACAACACTGATGACAATTTCTAATGTAAGTCTTCTTACTAAAGATGCAGGTTACTCAGCGTGTAGGTATAATTTCTTAACAGACTTTTAAAGGGCTTTTGGTGTGGGTAGGATTTATCCTTCATTCTCACCATCGCCCTGTGCAGTGATGACCTCTGACTGCAGCACTATATCTCCCATCGTGAGTAAAGTTATGGCAGCTTCAGTGCTTCCATCACTGGGCCCTTGAGGAAACATAGCAGCATTAAAACACAGAAAGGAATCTAGATGTCTCTCTACTTAAGAAAGACTGTCTACACAGATACTTATCTTCTGGTAAAGAGTCAATAGCCATCACAGTACTATCCTAGTACTGGTGTCACATTCTGTTCAGGTCACATGCTACATATTAGAGATCATCCATGTTGACTCTCAGTCACTGAAAAAACTTCCTGCACATTAACTCTGTGCAGCTCCAGAAGTATCACAATTTCTTTACTGGACATTAAGGCTCCCCTTCTAAACTTAGGTTCTGAGAAGCCCAGGTTCCTATCAAGATAACAGGCTAATGTCTATGTTCTACACTTTTGGTAAGCTGTCCCATTTTCCTAGCACCACTGCTAATCACTATGCTACAGTTAACCAAATGGTTTTAATCAATTCTTTGTTAACAGTTACCTGGTTCTTCTTCTTTGGTCTGTTCACCTACGACCATTTCCTTTAAAAAAAAAAAGAAAAGAAAGAAAACGATAAGTAGATATCTTAAGTGTTCCCCAAAATGCTCTAGTTTTGTTGTTGCCTTTAAGCATCAGATTTTACAAGTCTTTCTGTGTTTTTAGTTATGATAGTAAAACTTTTCTTAATTTATGTTTATTCATAAAGGTCACAAGAACAGAAAATATAACTTAAAGGCCAAATTCTTTTTTTGTTTTTTTCGAGACAAGTTTTCTTTGTGTAGCCCTGGCTGTCCTGGAACTCACTCTGTAGACCAGGCTGGCCTTGAACTCACAGAGACCCATCTGCCTCTGCCTCCCAAGTGCTGGGATTAAAGGTGTGCACCACCACACCCAGCCATTACAGACAGTTTCAAACTGCCAGGTGGTTCCTGGGATTTGAACTCAGGTCCTTTGGAAGAGCAGCCAGTGTTCTTAACCGCTGAGTCATCTCTCCAGCCCCAGCCAAATTCTTTTGTATCTCACTCCTGATTTACATGTCTCCTCAACATCTAACTACTCTCAGATCTTCACAGTCATAATCCCTCAATTCTAGTCGAATCTGCTACCAGTTTTTATCCAGTAAAAACTAAAGTCTGGAGAGGACAGGAACTTTCTACACTGAGTGGCTTAAAATGCAGCATGATAATGAATGCTGAGTACACAGGACACAGCTATCCAGAAAGGAGCATGAGAAGCAACTGACCTGCTGTCCAGGAAAATGTCCGACATGACTTAAAAAGCAAACATTCATAGCCTCTAGACTTGGTTGTTGAGGGCGAAAACAAATGAAAAACAGCTATTCAGCAACATCTATAGAAAACTGGTAGCTAGAACAGCATTTGCGAAGCACAACAGCTCAGTGTCGCCTTCCTTCAGCTCACAGTGCTAAGCTACTGTGGACTCTCTCCCCAGGACAGATACCAGAGAAGCAGGACTTCAACACCTAACACCACCATCCTCATCATCATCAACAACAACAAAAATACAAAACAAAAAAACTCATGGATAATATCTATTATGAATATGGACATAAATACATTTTAAATACTAGTAAACAATGTAGAAACATAAAAATCATACATGATAATCAAGGAGGAAGTTCCTCAGGGAAGTAAGTTTTCTTCAAAACCCAAAAACCCTTGTTAAGACAACTTGTCAACAGAGTAACAAAAAGTTTATACATCTGTACCAATAGAAAAGAAATTAAAACCTTCAAATAATACACATGACAAAGTCTAAAACCCTATGACAAAACACACAACAAATTAGCACAGAGGGAATTTCTTCAGCCTGATAAAGACCATCCTAGAAAAGCCACAGCTACTATTACCCTCAGTGATGCAAGGTCAGCTGCTTTCCCTAAGACTGACCAAATCAAAAATGTCCACTTGTTAGCCAGGAGGTTGTGACACACTCCTTTAATCCCAGTACTCAGGAGGCAAAGGAGGCAGGTGGACATCTGAGTTTGAGGCCAGCCTGTTCTACAGAGTGAGTTCTAGGACAGCCAGGGCTACAAAGGGAAACCCTGTCTCAAAAAAAAAAAAAAACAAAAAACAAAACAAAAAGAGTATTTACTTGTACAATGTCTAGGAATTGATTTACAACAGAGGCTCTGGCCAGAGCAACTATATAACAAAAAGAAATAAAGCATACTCAAATTAGAAAGCATTATAAATTGAATTTTAAATTTTCAATACAGTAAATGAATCTTCCCTGGAAAAGATCTTTATGAATGTACTCAGTTTAAAACAAAACCATAGCCAGTCATGGTAGCACATGCCTTTAATCTCAGCACTCAGGAGGTAGATGCAGGCAGATCTCTGTGAGTTCGAGGCCAACCTGATCTACAGAGAGTTCCAGGACAGCCAAAGCCTCGAAGAGAAGTCCTGTCTTGAAAAACCAAAAACCAAGGCAAAACAAAACAAAACCATAGGGTTGTCCCTAATTCAATATGGCAATGGTCCTAATTCAATATGTCAATCAAAGACACAAACAAGGAAGAATGTCATAAGGCAATGGAAGCCAAGGTTGGAATGCCATGAAATGACAAAACGCTAGCAAATTTCAGAAAATCGGGAAGAAGAGAGGGGACAGTTTCTTCCTCAGATCCACTTAAAAAAACTACCTTCTAGAAGTAGCTGCACAGATGTGGTGCACATTAAGTACATGCAGGCAAACACTCATATACACAAAATAAAAACAAATATATTTTTTATTGTTTTTTAAATCCAACTCTACTGTAATATTTATAGTAGTATAGTAGTTCTGCATAGTTACTGTAATTTAATATAGACTTATGCCTCATAATTTTCAGGTGAAAGTCTGAAGATAATGAGAGCTTTACCAAACACAAAAATAAGTTTTATAATCAAAAGTCAAACCCTTGATAATTGACGAGGTTCAGCTCTTCATAAAAACAGTTCCCCACATGTGAGGAAAAAATAAACAGTTATGAAAATAGTCCTGTAGTCTTTATAAGGTAAACAAATGAAAGGCAACACATGAACATAGATACTTACAAATAAGGATGGGTGCAAATCTCTCTGTGGCTGCACACCCTGAGTTGTTACATCCATGTTTGAAAGCTGATGTTCATCCACAGTTACACATCCTATGTCTGCAATATCCATGCTTATCTCAAGCTGTAATATGATATTTTATTACTTCAATTTGACAAATTACAAACATTAAAACATCTCATTTTCCATATTAACATGCAAAATTAAACATTAAAATGCATAACTATGCCACAATTGCAAAACTTAAAAACCAAATTATAGTAATTCTAAGTGACTAGCAGCCTAGCAAAAGTCAAACATTACATCTCTAAGGGACCTGGGTCCATTACCACCAGTAATCAAAATTTCTACAGCTAATCTTTTGAGTAGTTGGCACGTCACTTCCCATTTCTCTCACTTTGTCCCAGTTTCTTCCATTTGCCTAACATTTATGCAATGTTTTCAAAAATACAATCACATAAGCATAGGGATACAACATTGTCAAACTAGGTATACTCAGTCCCTGACCTCAACAGACTCATAATTTAGGAAAACCACATGTTAACTATACACAAAACTAACTGTACACTACCAGTTTCCCACATGGGAGGAAAAAAATAAAGTTATATAATATTATATATATTATAGTATAGATAACTTAATGTGCTTAAAAACACCAATCACCTTATCACTCCTAGAGCAACAACCCTCTCTACCACCCTAAGGTAACAGGTTCACACACACTCTTCACTTGACAGATGGTTAAAAGGAATAGAATTTTTAAAAAGATTTATTTCAGTGCAGATGACCACATCTGTGAGCCTGCAGAAGCCAGAGGTTGTTGGATGCCTTGGAGCTGGAGTGAGAGGTATTTTTGTTGGATATGGGTGCTGGGATCTGAATATGGGACCTCACAAGAGGCTAGCAAGAACTCTTAACTGCTGAGCCATCTCTCTGGGCCAAGGGAAATACAATTTAAACTGTTCTTGTTCAACTGCTGAATCACAATTGCTACTATGACAGGCTGAGTATAGCCAGGGTGAACGTCTACACGGCCCTAATTCTGACGGCCAGAACAGGGTAAACACAGTGCCACTCTAGAAGATGTTCTACAGAGACATATCCTGAAGCCTGATTACTCAAAGCTAATTTCACTAGCAGCCTGTCTTCACCTACAGTGCGTGCAGTGGGGAGGGCTCTATAGATGAACTCCACACAGTATTAACCAGTTGTCCTTCCACAAAACTAACTTTTCTTTGGTATTTTCTTGGTATATGCTAAAACTTACATTCAGTATACCTCCTTTAAACTTTCAGTATTATTTAGTTAATTTCAAGAATTCTCCTAACTCATTTACCTTTAGACATTTAACATGTTACACAATTAATCCTAAATAAGGTAGATTTTCCTTTCCATTCACAAATGTAACTTTACAGACTCAAAAACTGTTCCATTTCTTTTTCTTTTTTTGGTTTTTCGAGACAGGGTTTCTCTGCGTAGCCCTGGCTGTCATGGACCCGCTTTGTAGACCAGGCTGGCCTTGAACTCACAGAGACCCACCTGTCTCTGCCTCCCAAGTGCTGGGATTAACACGCCCCGCAATTACAGACAGCTGTGAACTGCGATGAGGGTGCTGGGATTTGAACCCTGGTCCTTTGGAAGAGCACCCAGTGCTCTTAACCACTGAGCCATCTCTCCAGCCCTGCACTATTTCTTAACAGATGTGTCATAACACTACTTGAGTTGTTTCCTACATCATCACTACTATCTCAGCAAACTCTCAATTCTGTTTCAAATTTGAGAAAGTATTCTAAATCCCGATACAAAACTGATTTGGATATTCTGCCCAATAAACCAGCTAAATGATGAAGAATTTAATGAGAACAGGAAACTTTAAAGCTACAGAGTTGGAATGTAAGACCACAGATTAAGACAAAAAAGCAAAACATGCTCCTCTACTTAGCTACAGAGTTGGAATGTAAGACCACAGGTTAAGACAAAGAAGCAAAGCATGCTCCTCTACTTCACACCTGAATCATTAAAGTGGCTACAGTTTTTGTTTTTGAGGCAGGGTTTCTCCGTGTAGCCCTGGCTGTCCTGGACTTGCTCTGAAGACCAAGCTGGCCTCAAAATCAGAAACCCATCTCTGCTTCCCAAGTGCTGAGATTAAAGGTGTGTGCCACCATCAAAACACAAAACAGGAGTGGGGCATACTGTATCAGTAGAAAGATTACTTACCATGAGAGGCCAGGGAGTGGAAAGGAAAAATCAGGCTGAATGAAGGGCATGAGACCAGATCAGGAGAGGAGAGATAAATGGTCATAAAGACAGAAATGAAGACCTCTGAACATTACTGATGACAAAGTAAAATGATGTAACCGACTTTTTTTTTTTAACTTAAATACAAAATTACCATGTAATCTAACAAATCCATGTCATTTTATTTCCAAAAGAACTAACAACAGAAAAGCACGGACTGAGAGGTGGCTGAGTCGGCAGAGAGTGTAAATGCCAAGTGTGTAAAGCCCTGGGTTCTAACTCCAGCACCACACACAAGTAATTCCAGCTTTACTGAGAGGTGGCTCAGTTGGCAGAGAGTGTAAATGTCAAGTGTGTAAAGCCCTGGGTTCTAACTCCAGTACCACACACAAGTAATTCCAGCTTTTGGGAGCATTATAAGATGATGAGCATTCAAGTTCAACCTAGACTACATTAGAAACAAGAGTACCAGCTTCAAAAGATGAGTTCTCTTGGGTGGAGGGTAATGATAAAAATGAGCAATAAACAAGAAATAGAGCAGGGGGAGGGGGGATGACTAAGTTACTGTAAAGGGCTCGCCCCACACACATGAATGAAGCTGGAGGTTCTATCTCCAATATTTCTTAAACCAGTTGTTGTAGCACATGGCTGTAATCCCAGCACTGGGAAGGTGGACACAGGAGGGTCAGAAGTTCAAGGTCATCCTTAACTACACAGCAAGTTTGAAAGCCAATGTGCAGGGTGAGATACACACAAGACCCTGCCTTGAAACAAACACACAAACAAAAAAAAAAAAAGAGGAGAGAGATTGATTCTATCTTCACTACCAACCACAACATAGAAAGCCTATCACAGAGTTAATAGAGAAGACCTGCTACGATTTTTTTGAATCAATCAAAAGCTAGATCAAGCAGCTTCCAGAGACAAGGGTCACCATGTTCCTATCACAGTAGCAGACAACCGCGTGCAGCTTTGACAATGGAGTGACGGCCATAGAGACCACTGCTGCTAATTCCCTTAAGCTGCTCACTAAGTCCCAAATAAATGACTGTTGACAGCGGATGTTTAGAGAAAGAACCCTTCACACTCTAATGGTCACTAAGAAAAGAAATAACCATCCATTAAAGGGGATGAAAGGGCCAAAAATTGAAAGAACAAAACACAAACTACCTCTTCCATTGTTTCCTCGATCTTCGAAGAAGCTGGTTCAGGGGACCTCAAACCAAGAGGCACAAATACTGGGGCTTTGTTTAATTCTTCTGGGGCAAGATGACAGGTCTCTTCCTCATAGTCACAATCAAAGTCCTCGGCATCATCTTCATCCTCTTTCTGAGAAGCCCGAAGGGTCACCAACATGGACTTGGAAGCTCTAGGTTCCTTCTTAGCAGTCTTACCTCGAGTTCGTTTTGATCCACGTCCTTTGGTCACATTTGGTTTCATCTTCCTATGTGTTCTTTTCCCAATATGATCTATCTCACACCCAGAGGCAGAAGAGAGAGTTGTTCTTCGATGTGGGCCAGTTTTGGAATAATTTGATTCTTTCAATAGTTGTGGATGGCTGGATGTTGAACCAAAATAACAGTTATCGAAATGTATGCACCAGGATAATCTCAATGAAAGTCAGACTGTTAAGAGTAAAATCTCAGTTACAACAACTAAGATAAAGACCTGGGCTAAGGACAAAGAGGCAGAGCACTTGCCCTGCATGGGAAGCCCTAAGTTCAGCTTCCAGCAACAATGATGATGATGCTATGCCACATCATTTTATTGAATGAAACTTAGAATTGAACCTAGGGCCTCCAAAGTCCTACACAAATGTTGTCTCATGAACTGTTTGTCTTGTCCCACACATTCTTTTAAAACATATGCCATGAAAATAAGAAAGGAACTGATTACTACTTAGCATATTATTCATAGTGAATTCTTAGTTATATATATCTATAAATGTTGCATAGTAAGTTTTAACCCTGGACTTATACTCATGATGCAGTGACTGAAATAAAATAAACACAGAACTGGAAATAACTAAAACAAATAAAATACACGGAACTAATCAATAATGAATATATCAAACAGTAGTTTATCTTACTATGTATGTAGATTAGGAAAATAATGTCTTTCAAGAACTTAGGTTCCACTCTAATCCTAGCACTTGGGCGGCAGAGGCAGGGGGATCTGTGAGTTCTAGCTCAGCCTCGTCTACATAGTTCCAGGATAGTCAGAGCTACACAGTGATAACCTGTCTCGAAAACACACACACACACACACACACACACACACACACACACACAAACAAACTTGGGTTCTTTCTCACTTTCTCAAAAATTATGGAAGTACCCTTTGTTATTGTTTACAGCCAAACTAGAATTAGCACTCTAATTACTGAGGTAATGCACACTATCCATTGATCAGGGAAAAAAAATGTACATTGTTATAAATAAATAAAAAACCACTTGTACATGAAGAACAGTGCATTACGGAGAACTTCTGTAAGAAATAAGTGATTTTTATTTCCTATTTTGAGTCTCCAAAATAAAATAGTACCTAATTTGTTTACTGAGACCCTGATCTTCACGCCTTGAAGAAGATGCAGCATGCTCCTCCACAACCTCATCCCTGGCACCTCCTGATGGTCCAGCTTTCAGCTGAGTATCATTTCTGGCAGAATCCGACTCTTCAGAACCTACACAATCTTTCCTCGCTGAAACGTCCAGAGGCATCAGCGTCTCTGTCTTTTCCTTAAATTAAACAAAAAAATAAACAAATAAAAAGCAGATATTGTTGCCATGAACATGACCTATATTAACATAGCTTAGCCGTCTGGCCTACCCCTCTAAACTTAAGAAGCCACAGGCAGTCAGTTTTGAAATCTGCAGAAGCTTGTCACCCGCTGCTTTTCAGGGAAATGTGGGCAGCGCACAAGTGAGGGCTCACGGTTGCTCCTCCATGACCCTGACACAGTGGCCTCACTATCAAGAATACTTTCCAAGTCTTACTTTTAGAGAAAGCTGGATGTCAAGGTCTCCCTTCTGTGGCATACTGTCTTCTGGTTTTGGTGCTGCGCTCCGATGTGTCATGTCTTTTTCTGCACCTGGTTGCTCTTTTTTATAGTGTGCCCCTCCTAAATTTGGTTTAGCCTTTTGGAATCGCTGTCTTATCAACGATGCTGGTCTAGGAACATATGGTTTATTTTCATGCCTAGAATGAAGTACAAATTATGCTGAAGACCACAACTCCCTGTCATTGTAACAACATTAAACAATGCTGGATTCAAACTTAGAAATAAAGATTCTAAGTTCAAAAGATTATATATAAAATGGAAATAAAACCAAGTATGTAAAATGAAACATCACATTTTTTATATGAACAAAAAACATAAAAGCTTTTCTGACTTCTGTTCTCTGTATAGCCTGAGGAACAGTTTACAGAATTATGCTTTCTTTACTTTCATTCACTACTTCTAGTCTGGTTTCATATTACTTTAAGTAATTTACAAAGAAAAAAATTAGGCACTCCAAACTTACCACAGTAGCTGAACACAGGTTTCATAACAGTACTTTAAACAAAAGCCTTAACTGGGCTCCAACACATGAACAAATAAACAATGGTCTTGCTTGACAGCAAGTGTCCAGCATTCCATGTTCCTGAAATCTCATGGAAAGGTCTTGTTGACAGGCAGTGTCTTGAGGTTCTTAACATAACTCATCTCATAAAAAACAAGGTTTAAACATTCAAAGAGAGCTAAAGCTACTAAGGTAGCTGGAATACCTAAGGACTTTTGGGAAAACCTCAGTAACTGGCAAGGACCTGAATTAGAATGCTGAAAAATAAATAGAGGGAAACAGATGTAGCTCAGTGCCAGGTAACTTTCTAGCACTGCAAGACACTGGGTTCAAACCCCAACACACATACAAAACAAACACACAAATACAAATGTGTGTGTGTGTGTGTGTGTGTGTGTGTGTGTGTGTGTGTGTGTGTGTGTGTTTTCTCATCCATTAGAAACTAATCCCCAAAATATAAAGAAAAGAAGTCCCAATCCTACTAAACATTGTTTGGGAGCATGAAGGAAGTGAGTAAGTTCTAACATGATTATGATGCTGACTGCTGTATTTCAGCAACAGAAAAGATATCTGTAAAAACAAGTCAATTATAAGCTATCACATGGAGCTAAGGATACAGCTCAGATGTAGTCATTGGGTAAATCTACAAGGGAAAATGCCACCACATGTGACTCTGAAAACAGATTTAAGTGTAGGGACTAGCATGGTGGCCCAGTGGGTAAAGGCACTTGCCCCTAAGGCTGAAAAGTAACTTCAATTCCCAGGGCCTATGCTGAAAGGGGAGAGCCACGTGTCATTTGACCACACACCCAAGAGTAACAATGTGCCCTACCACAAAACAATGAAATAAAGTTTAAAAGATATATTTTTTTTTTTTTGGTTTTTCGAGACAGGGTTTCTCTGAATATCTCTGGCTGTCCTGGACTCGCTTTGTAGACCAGGCTGGCCTTGAACTCACAGAGATCCACCTGCCTCTGCCTCCCGAGTGCTGCAATTAAAGGCGTGCGCCACCATGCCCGGCTAAAAGATATTTAAGAATGAAATATTATGAGGCTCAAAAGAGGCAACAAAATTATGGGTATAAAAATAAGGAATAAGTTGGAGTTTTCTGTTGTTTTTGAGACAGGGTTTCACTACATAGTCTTGGCTGCTCTGGATGAACAAGAACTCAGAGAACCTCCTGCTTCTGCCTCCCAAG
>CAJQZJ010037361.1:3249529-3260358 GCA_907164525.1 Lophiomys imhausi | reverse complement strand
AAGAGAAGATGGTTGGCGGGGCCCAGCTCATGGTGGGTGGTGCCATCCCTGGGCTGCTGGTCCTGGGTTCTATAAGAAAACAGGCTGAGGAGGCCATGGGAAGCAAGCCAGTGAGCAGCACCCCACCCCTCCATGGGCTCTGCATCAGCTCCTGCCTCCAGGTTCTAGTCCTGACTTCCTTAGGTGATGATCAGCAATGTGGAAGTATAAGCTGAATAAACCCTTTCCTTCCCAATTTGCTTTTTGGTCATGGTGTTTCGTCGCAGTAATAAAACCCTGACTAAGACAAGCACACTATAAACATCCTAGTAATTCCATTTTATTTTTAATAATAATATTCTTTAAATATTTTTTGATTTAAATAGTTTTTAATAATATTATTATTATATTATTTTATTCCAATAATTACATAAATAATACTATTATTTTACCTGGTTTGGTAAAATCACAGGTAAGATAATAAACAGGAACTTTGGCTATGAGAAGGATGGGTTCTATATCCAACTGACCTAATTTCAGAAAAATCAAACATTACCAAGAAGTAGCATTTCTATTTGGATACAGACACCTAATAAATACACGCATGTTAAGTGAAAAACCTACTCCTACTATCTCAGATCCTAGTTTATATGAAATAGCTTTCTTCAAAGCACCTATAACTTGGAACTAACATGAAAACTATGATATAAACTTTCTTGAAAAGAGTTACTCCTAAACTTTTGTAAATAAAACTATGCATAAAGAAAACTCACCCTTTTATTGATTTAATGTGAGAGAGGGGCACATGCACTACAACATGCACGTGGAGGACAACTTATCAGCACTGGTTCTTTGGTTCCGCCATGTAGTACCCAAAGATCGGATGGATTCAGGTCATCAGACTTGACACAAGTGCCTCTTCACCCAATGAGCCATGTTGCCAACCCTTTACGTTTTTTTTTTAAGGTTTATTTTTATGTGTATTTGTATTTATACATAAGACATGGATCCCCGTGCCCATAAAGGTCAGAGGGTAGCGAACGCCTTAGAACTAGAATTTCAGTCAGCTGTGGGCTGAGTGACAATTTGCTACAGCAGTAAGCAATCCAATCCTGGCATTGAGCCTTCTCGCCAGCACTTAAAATTGTTTTTAAATGCCGGGTGTGGTGGCACAAGCCTTTAATCCCACCACTTGGGAGGCAGAGACATGAGGATCTCTGTGAGTTCAAGGCCAGCCTGGTCTACAAAGGGAATCTAGAACAGTCAAGGATACACAGAGAAACGTCTCGAAAAACCAAATATATATATATATATATATATATATATATATTTTTTAAACATAAGTTGGTACACTGAGAGAAGGGTCGTTTAGTTTGTTTTTGTACTGCTTCCCAGCCTGATGACCTAAATTCCATTCCCAAGTTACATAGTGGGAGGAGAGAACTGACTGCTGGAAGTTGTCCACTGACCTCCACATGCATGCTATGGCATGCATACACTCCAGCTCTGCCCTAAAACATAGAAGAAGCAAATATAATTTGCTTTGTTTAAAACAATTCATTGAGCTCTAAGGCCTTACTGGAATTTTAACAATTATGTACTTGATAAAGCAATGCTTACCTTGGACATTCATTAAGAACCTTGGGCTCATCACAGGGCACACTTTCCAAAGTATCCTCTTTTTCACGCTGTGATACAGTATCTTCACAATGGGAGCTTTTATATGACTCATTTTCTATTTGTTGAGAAATCTTAGTAACAAAAGTTGTCATATTTTAGATTGCACAATGAAATACAAAACTTTTAAAATTTTACTGAAAAATCCATCTTAGCCAAGTATGATGATGCATGCTGTATTCCAACACTTATGAGGTAAATGCAGGAAGATCATATTCACAAACAAGCTTAGGCTGCACAGGGAATTTGAGAGCAACACAACTACAAGAGGTCCTATCTCACTTAAATATATACGAAATGGTTTTAAAAAAAGAGAAAATTATAAAGTAACAGTCAAAAAGCCTTTGAATGTTTTTTCCTTTAGCTATCTTAGAAAATTCCATAAGCCATACCTTTACACATCTAAAGTCTTATGCCTTTCTATCCAATTAGAAAGCAATATTCAAACTCATCTATTTCAGTCTGTTTCCTTCTCATTTGTCAGAACCCTCCAACGTTGATATCTCTAGATTCTTACTGTTGTAAGTACACTAGAGACTATAAGAAATACAAGCAGTGCTAGGGGTGGAGCCCAGCTGGAAAGAGTCCTGGCCCAGCATGTACAAAGCCCTTGGCTCAGTCCACAGCACTATACAAAAAACAGGCATGGTGGCACGTGCATACAGTCTTAGCTCGTGTGTGGAGGCAGGAGATTCAGAGCTCAGGATTACCCTCAGCTATACGGTGAGTTGGATAACAGCCAGGGCTACATTAGACTCTGTTTAAAATGTAAGAAAGAGCCGGGCGTGGTGGCTACAAAGCAAGTCCAGGACAGCCAGGGCTGTTACACAGAGAAACCCCATCTTGAAAAACCAAATAAATGAATGAATGAATGATAAATAACAAATAAAATCTAAGAAAGAGGGGCTGGAGAAACGGCTCAGGGGTTAAAAGAACTGGCTAGCTCTTCCAGAGGACCTGAGTTCCACTCCCAGCACCTACATGGCAGCTCCCAACTGTCTGTAACTCCAGTTCCAGGGGATCTGACACCCTCCTACAGATACATGCAGGCAAAACAACAGTGCACATAAAATAAAAATAAATAAATAAAATATAAGAAATAAAATTACAGCAGAAGGAAACTAAATCTTAAGTCATGATAACTCTTTGCTTTCTTCCAAGGACTATATAAATAATCTAAAACTCCATGAGCCAGGGATAGAGTTCACTAGAAAGTACTTTCTTGACAGAAAAGAGATGAGCACACACACACACAATTCATTATCTCTATTTGGGAACTAAACTTGAAAGGAACACTTTTAATATTTTATTTGAGCCAACGTTAAATTGGCATACATGACTATCTTCTTAAAAGGAGGCTGGAAATATGACTCAAGGCGCAACGCATGCCTAGCATGCTTAAGACCTCATTCTCAAGCATGGGAAAAACCAAGTCCAAATTTGAAGTAAGATGAGAGGAAACAAAGTGTTGTACAGTGCTCAAGTAGCTGAAATGATGTAATATAAACTAAACTCCTCACTGTGAGATTTTGGCCACAAATATAATAAAAATCACACAAGCTTATTTTAAAAGAGCAAAAAGCTTACATTAAGGCTTGTGTAGGTGTTTGATAAATGTTACCAGAATCAGCATACTTACCAGAACACAGGATTCCTCTTTACTCTTCTCTCCACGGGCTCCAATTTTTCCCTGTGGTGTCAGAATATCTTTTCTTTCTGCAGCTTTCTCCACTCTTGGCTTTAGTCTTAGCATTCGGCTCCTCATTCGTACAGGTCTTAAGACCTTTGGTTGACAATCTTCCTGAACACAAGGTTTTTCACTCAAACTATAATTACAAAGAAATGAAAGTAATGATTACTGCAAAGTCACAACGTTACTTAGTTATATAAATGGGTAAATCATGTTAAATAGGAAGTATTTTCCAAGCGTCCTCAAGAACATCTTGAAAGATAGTTACTACACATCTACATCTTATACTTTCAAACAGACAGTCCTGGAAGCCTAGCAATAAAAACCACGTGAACAGATGACAACTAATCCCCCTCACAACAGACAAATGTGCCTCTGTCAATATGCCTTCCCCATCGTAGATGACTGAAATCCCTCTGAAAATGTAACTGCACAGTAGAACTTACAATGACAGCTGATGGTAAGAAAATCATATGCTACCTCTACATTCTCCGAACATTCCATATAACTATGTAAAACATATACTCCAGCCAGACCGTGTGTGCGTACTAAGGAAGGAACACCGAGTCAAGCGCTACAACCCATATGAGAAAAAATAGGCAAACACCTTGAGCAAAGACCCTGATAAACAGCTCAGCAAAATGTTCTTCAGTATGCAGTGTTACTGATTTTTATAAACATAATTATCACAGGCATCATAAGAAAGTGAATCCCCCAAAAGACAGGTGACAGTGAGGCTCTCAGAGGGGCCAAAAAGTAATGTTATCCTGTGTCTCATTTCCCATTTAAGAAAATGTAATTTGGTATATTCATGATGTTGTGTAATAAAACTGTAAGTGTTTAAAAAGCATAAAAATCTCACTTCCAAAATGGAAAAACCTTATCTGCCAAACCTCTGATACTGTTGCTTCTTTCAGAACATCACTGTACAATGGCAGGGAATTAGTGCCAACTTACAGAATAACATCCCATTCAACAGCCCAGGATCGACTTATCACAACCCTATCTGGAAATAGGCTGCCTTATATCCCTATAAAGTTAAATATTCCTTTAGAACTCACTTGCTACAAATATAATCCACAAACATATCTTAATCATTCAGTTATTTGAAAAGACTTATTAGCAAAGATTAATAAATTGAAGAAAGCACAAAGCTGCTAACTCAATGGATTCATATGATCATTTAAAATTTTTATTTTATTTATTTATTTTTGAGACTAATCACCTATATTGCAGGCTGGCCCCAAAATCACTCTGTAGATGAGGATAACTTTGAATGTCTGATTCTCTCACCTCTACATTTCAAGTGCTGGCATCACAAGCATATTCTACCACACCTAGTTTACATGGGATCCCTGACTGAACCCAGCTTTGCACATGCTAGGCAATCAGATACAGCCCTAGCCCTACCCACACCATCATTTCTATCTATAATATCAAGCACACAGAGCATTTGTAAAATTTCTTCCATCTATCTATTATGAAAATTGACTGGAAGTACCTTAGCTGAAAATTCAGACTTTATTAAGAAGAAACTAATAATTACAACCACTCCTAAAGGCCATTTCTTCACAAGGACTTACTCAGCCACAGTTTCAGCACCTGGGTTCTGTCTTTCTGGATTCTCTACTCCACAATCTTCAGATACATTCACGCTCTCCTTTTCCATGTGATTCTGTAAGTGTAATTTTTTGCACTTAAGCTACTTACAATAAAATGTTCTACTGAATGAGAATTGAAACAAACTAATTTTGAATGTTTTATTAACAGAATTTCTAAAACTTCTAAATACTGATGAAAATATTATAAAATACATTGTTTGAAGACTCTTGCCAACAAGAAGAGTCTTTAAAATGACTGTATTTTAAGGAAGTAACTAGAGAGATGAGGTATGAAGGCATATATCTTTAGTCCCAACACTTGGGAGGCAGAGGCAAACAGATCTCTATGGGTTTGAGGCCAGCCTGGTCTACACAGGGAGTTTCAGGCAAGCCAGAGCTATACTCTAAGACCTTGTCTCCAAAAAACAAAAAAAAAAAAAAAAGAAAATAATTGAGGGTTCAGAGGAAAATACCCTTGCCACCAAGCCTCACAGCCTGACTTTAATCTCTAAGACACACATAATGGAAACCAGCAGCCTGGCAAGCTATCCCGTGATTCCACCCCCACACAAACTACGTAATTTTAAAAAGACTTAGCTAAACCGAAAAATATGTAAGTACTGGAATGTTCACCACAACAGCATGTAAAGGGCCTACATCATTAGCGTAAGAGTTCCAATAATGAAGAAATGCTTAAACAAGTGGAGATATACTACACTGCTAAGCTATCGTTCAAAAATGTTTTCTAAAGATGTTCAGATAACACTGAAAAGAAATTTATGGAAATTTAAATAACAAAGGGTAAAAAAGAATAACCCTGAGAGGCAGTGAATGTATGACTGAATGAGGGAGTACTGCCTGCCTCAGTCGACAGCTTTAACCCTAGCTTTATCCTTGACACGGAGGGAGGAAAAACAGAATCTTGGAAAGACAAATGTGAGAAGACTGGCTACATGCAGAAAATAATTTTTGTTTTGATTCTTATTCTGTATTTCCAAAATTTCAACATAAAATCTGGGCCAGCATGATGGCTCAGTGTGTCAAAGAACCTGCCACCAAACCAAGTGACCTGAGTTTACCCCAAAGAGACAGAGCATCAAGTCCAGCAAGCGGTCCTCTAATCTCCAAGTGTGTGTTGCAGTATGTGTACCCTGTCCTCCTCCACAAATAAGTAAACGTTAAAAAAAGTCTCAGTTGTACTAGATTATAACGATTTAACAAAAAAAGATCATAAGAACTAAAGACATAGCTCAGTGGAAATGCATGTGCCTATCATGTGAAAGGCCCTGGGCTTGAGTCTCAGAACTGCCAAAAAAGCATATAATAAAAAAAAGGCATTTCACCAGGGTCAAGATAAAGGTAAGTGGTAGAGAAATTACCACCATTCGTGAGACTCTGAGTCTCATATACAACAGTTCAAATAACAGAAGGGAAAAAGAAAAAAACCTAAATAACATTTTAAGTGACTTGGAAAACACTTTAAACAATTTTAAGACTGTAACTCACAGAAACATAAATACATAGGACCTATTTCTAAAAGATTTATTTTACTATTTATCTATGTCAACTTGTGTGCCTATGTGTGAATATGAGCAGGTACTGGAGGAGGCCAGAAGAAGTCAAATCCCCTGGAACTGGGATAACACAAGGCTGTGAACTACCTGGTGTGAGGGCTCGGAGCAGAATTCAGGTCCTACCAAGAGCTCGTAACTGCTGAGCCATCTCCCAGCCTAGGATAATTTATTTAATGCAGATCAAGACATAACTATGGAGACTTTCTTTCAGCAGTGCATAGTAACACACATACAATACTCTGAACAATACTTACAACACTAACAAAGTTTACCTAAGAAAGCCCTATTTGCCATTCATGGTAGCACATCCCTTTAATTCTAACACTCAGAAGGCAGAGGAAAGTGGATCTCTGAGTTCCAGGCAGCCTGGTCTACATAATGATTTACTTTACAGACCAACCAGGGCTACACAGGGAGAACCTGACTGAAACAATGAAACCCTATTTACAAAATCACTTTATTTACTAATTTAAAAACAAAAAAACAAACAAACAAACAAAAAACTGGGACCAGAGAGACGGTTCCGCAGGACGCTTACAGTCCCAGGGCTGAGAAGGTGGAGAATAGCAGCCCCCACAACTCATCAGTCAGCCAGTCACCCCAGCTAACTGGAAAGCCTCAGATGGACAGGGAAGAAACCCTGTCTGAAGACACTACTGTGAACCAACAGCAAAGCTGACCTCTAACCTCTATACATGTGCACATATATGTACCAACACAAACATAAAATCACACATACAAGAAATATTTTGAAATCATTTTTTACAATTAAAGAAGTGAGCTGGAGGATGTAGGTCAGTGGAGGGATGTTTGCCTACCATGAGCTAGGCTCAATTCCTAACAGCACAAAAAATAGAAAAAAAAAAAAACATCAAGTTTATCATCACTGAGATTTTTTTTAAATGTTATAGCCTACATTCTAAAGTAAACACACGAAACAAAGACTAACAAAAATAAATATAATTTTAGGTTTTTATGTTTTTCTATTAGTAACAATAGCTTGAAATTACAAGCTAAATATTTTATTGTAATTACTTAGAAAATATTTTTATAATTTTAATTTTTACATAATCTCTTAACTACTTAGAAAATATCTTTATAATTTTAATTTTCACCCAATCTCTTAAGGCACACCTTTTCAGCTGAAGTTTCTAAAGGTGAATTCTTGCTCCTTTCATCTTGTTTATCTTGTGAAACAACTGATTTCTTCCCAATTGCCCTAGACAGATTAGGTTTAGGTCTCTGAAGTCGACTTCTTGATTTTGGTTTAACATTTTCTGCTTCTCTTTAAAAAAAAAAAAAAAAAAAGGATATTATTCGCATTGCAACTAACATGTAATCATGATCAAATGAAACTCTAAGAAGAAGACGGCTCGAATTCCAAAGAGCTCTTTAAAGCTTACTGAGGATTAGAGTAACAAAGAAAACTGAGAAATAGATTTATTCTATCAGATGTTATAGCAACATCAGTAATCAAGATACACAGGGTACCAAAGGATGTACAAACATGTAAATGAACAAAATAGAAAACGATTGCAAAACAGGTATCATTTTAGAACACAATAAAAACTGTCTCTCAAAATAGAAAAGTTAAAATGCATAACACAGAATTCTTACAAAATGTTTGATGCAGCACACCTTTAAGCCCAGCTCTCAGGAGGAAGAGGTAAGTGGATCCAAGTCTGAGGCCAGCCTGAAATACACAGCAAGTTCCAGGACTACATAGAAAGACCCTATCTCCAAACACAAAAACAAAACAAAAAATACAATAAAATAACCATTACAAAAAACTAAATTCTGATGGGAAAATTGCTTAACAAATAAAATAGAGTTGGCTCTGTCCCTAATACTATGTTGACAATATATTCCTAGTCAATCAAACATTTCAATGAAGAATAAGAAAGCAAGGAAATTTACTTTAAACTTAAGATGAAGTAAATCTAAGATTTCATAAAAAGTGAAAAAAAAATAGAAATCTGATAATGTAAAAATCAAAACCTGGGGGCTAGACAAATGGCTTGTTGATTAAGGCATTTGCCATCAATAGACTGAACCCTGGAACTCACATGATAGGGGAGCACCAACTCTCACAAAGTTGTCCTCTGACCTTTGTATGTGTACTACGGCACGTACACACACTGTGACACACACAAGATGCACATCCTTTACAGAAATAGTTCCATTTTTAAAAACTTCACTTAAAAGCATGCTTACAATCTGGCATAAAAGTGAAAGCCTAAGATCATAAGTGTTGTCTGCATAAACAACCCATTGGGCCATGAGTAGAGAACAAACACCACAAACTAAGATGCATTCATACAATGAAACACTATGAGGTTATAAAAATAAAGAACTTTTTACAGCAGAGCAGTAGTGGTGCACTCCTTTAATCCCAGCACTCAGGAGGCAAGCAGACCCCTGTGTTCAAGGCCAGCCTGGTCTACAGAACTACACAGAGAAATCCTGTATAAAAAAGGAAAAAAAAAATAAAAAGGATAATTTTTACATGAAGATGTAGGGGAAACCCTGCAAAATGTTAGATATGAGTATACTACAACTAGGTTTTTTAAAATGTTAAAGGAATATGTATTTCTTCCAACACACATTTAAAAAGTCTCTAGAAGAAGTAACACAGCTCACTGATTAAAGTGAGAGAAAACAATGTCTTTTTATACTTTTTGATGTTTAACCAAATACAGTTTATCCAAACTGTGATTCTCAATGTGGCATGCTTTACTAAAAGCAAACATCCACGATCTGAACAGGTTTCCTTCTTTTCATCCCCATGCGGTGTATGTGTGCATTCACATTCATGTGTGGACGAGGTGGGTGTGTAGGCCTGTGGTGGTGGCTATTCCTGGCTGTTGACTACATCTGGAATTAACTAAAATCCAAATGGCTGCATACACCTGTGAAGGATTTTTTTTTTCTTTTTTTTAGGTTTTTCAAGACAGGGTTTCTGTGTGTAACAGCCCTGTCCATTCTGGACTCACTCTGTAGACCAGGCTGGCCTTGAACACAGAGATCTGCTTGCCTCTGCCTCCCAAGTGCTGGGGATTAAAGGCATGTGCCACCATGCCCAGCAGGATATGTTTTTCTAAATTAGATAATTTGAAGTGGGAAGACTCACTTCTAATTTGGATCTTTGAGATGTGAAGCTACACTTTTAATCCAGATCTTTAGAGATGAGAGGAGTCACCTTTAATCAGGGCCACAGTTTTCTGAGATAGCCTATATAAAGGACATGGAAGAAGGAAGGGCTTGCTCTTTCCCTACTCGCTCTGGTGTACACTAAATACCAGCTAAGACATCTGGCTTCATGAGCCAAACAACTACTTAATTATTCAACCTTCTGTTGATAGACAGCCACTGTTGGACTAGCTAGACAACAGCCTGGAAGCTTTTTTAATGAATTCTTCTTTGTGTATATCTATATGTATGTATATGTGTATGTTCACCCTGTAAGTTCTGTTCCATCTATATATATATATGCTTCATATGTATGTGTGTATACATATATATGTTCATCCTATGAGTTGTGTTCTATCAGTGTGTGTGTGTTCATACTATGAGTTGTGTTCTATCTGTGTGTGTGTACGTTCATCCTATGAGTTGTGTTCTATCTGTTTGTGTGTGTGTTCATCCTATGAGTTGTGTTCTATCTATGTGTGTGTGTTCATCCTATAAGTTGTGTTCTATCTATGTATGTGTGTGTTCATCCTGTAAGTTATGTTCTATCTGTGTGTGTGTTCATCCTATGAGTTGTGTTCTATCTGTGTGTGTGTGTTCATCCTATGAGTTGTGTTCTACTTGTGTGTGTTCATCCTATGAGTTGTGTTCTGTGTGTGTTCATCCTATGAGTTGTGTTCTATCTGTGTGTGTTCATCCTGTAAGTTGTGTTCTATCTGTGTGTGTGTTCATCCTATGAGTTGTGTTCTGTGTGTGTGTTCATCCTATGAGTTGTGTTCTGTGTGTGTGTGTCCATCCTATGAGTTGTGTTCTATCTGTGTCTGTGTGTTCATCCTATAAGTTGTGTTCTGTGTGTGTGTGTCCATCCTATGAGTTGTGTTCTGTGTGTGTGTGTTCATCCTGTAAGCTGTGTTCTGTGTGTGTTCATCCTGTAAGTTGTGTTCTATCTGTGTGTGTGTTCATCCTATAAGTTGTGTTCTGTGTGTGTGTTCATCCTGTAAGTTGTGTTCTGTGTGTGTGTTCATCCTGTAAGTTGTGTTCTATGTGTGTGTGTTCATCCTGTAAGTTGTGTTCTGTGTGTGTGTGTGTTCATCCTATGAGTTGTGTTCTGTGTGTGTG
>CAJQZJ010037361.1:3231433-3249429 GCA_907164525.1 Lophiomys imhausi | reverse complement strand
TGTGTGTGTGTTCATCCTGTAAGTTGTGTTCTATCTGTGTGTGTGTTCATCCTATAAGTTGTGTTCTGTGTGTGTGTTCATCCTGTAAGTTGTGTTCTGTGTGTGTGTTCATCCTGTAAGTTGTGTTCTATGTGTGTGTGTTCATCCTGTAAGTTGTGTTCTGTGTGTGTGTGTGTTCATCCTGTAAGTTGTGTTCTATCTGTGTGTGTGTGTTCATCCTGTAAGTTGTGTTCTGTGTGTGTGTTCATCCTGTAAGGTGTGTTGTGTGTGTGTGTTCATCCTGTAAGTTGTGTTCTATGTGTGTGTGTGTTCATCCTGTAAGTTGTGTTCTATCTGTGTGTGTTCATCCTATGAGTTGTATTCTATGTGTGTGTGTTCATCCTGTAAGTTGTGTTCTATCTGTGTGTGTGTGTGTTCATCCTGTAAGTTGTGTTCTATCTATGTATGTGTGTGTTCATCCTGTAAGTTGTGTTCTATCTGTGTGTGTGTGTGTGTTCATCCTGTAAGTTCCATTCCTCTAGAGAACGCTCACTAATACACGACCCAAGACTGAAGTCAGGAATGTCAAGCCCCTTGGTCTTTGGCGGGGTCTCTCAATTACTCTTTCCCCTTGGTCTTTGAGCAGGAGTCTCTCAATCACACCCAGTGCTTGCTAATTATAGGTAGGTTTCCAGGCCCACCCAGTATTTCCTCCTTTTTTTTTTTTTTTTTTAAGACAGAGTCTCACTCTGTAGACCAGGCTGGCCTGGAACTCAGAGATCCTCCTGCCTCTGCCTCCCAAGTGCTAGAACTAAAGGTTTGTGACACCACAGCTGGCTGCGTTTCCTTTCCATAATGAAACAGAAAGTCAAAAATCCCAAGAAGAAAAAAAAGTGAAAATTTTTGATGACATATGATTAAGACTTAAGTAAAATTACTTACTAAGCGATCTACATATTCAGAGGCCCTTCTGCTCCCTACACATTATCTGAGAACTTTATCAAGGGAATGGAGAAATTCCTCAGCAGTCAAGAGCTCCTGGATTGGGTTCCTACCATCACATAGGTGCCTCTAACTCAAAGAGGATCTGGCACACATGCACATATCCACACAGACATCCATTCATGCGCATGCACACACACTCATATACACACACAGAATTTAAAATAATAAATATATATCTTTAAAAAAGAAGTTATCAATGGCTGGAGACACATTAAAGCTCAGCCTTTAATCTTAGAAGATTTGCCCAGTATGTGTGGTGTCCTGGGTTTAATCTCAGAATCAAAAAAAGAAAATTGTAGGGAGTTAGATAAATTAAATTAGATTTAGAAAATATATAGGGGTTTCTGATACTGTCTCTTAACTCGGGGCATGAAGATCATTATCAGCATGTGGACTAAAAACAGGAAACAAACAGGAGACTTAATAGACTGAAAAACAAGGTTGAAGTCAGGAAAAACAGGAAATACTCAATGGACTGAAAAACAAGGTTGGCAGAAAAAGAGGAAAGACTTAATGGACTTAAAGAAAAAAGTATCTGGCCTGACATTGTTTTCAGCTGCTAAGTGGGCGGAGCCCAAATTAAGCTGAAACAGAGTTCCTCCTATTTAAGGACAGTGCATAGAGCCCAAAAGGAGAAGAGGCCCCTGATGCTAGAGAGCTCCGAGAGTCCCGCTGAAAAAAGTGCTGGCCATCATTTAATGGCCAGATTTCCCTGAGGCAGAAAGAAGCTGGTGAGCAAAGAAAGCCTGAGCAAGACACTAAAAGGTCAAGGACTAAACCCTGTGGCTCAACTCTTGCCTAGAGGGGTTTGATCTGTCCGAACAGTGGCCAAAAGGAAACTGTGCCTGGGTTTAAGGACTCTGAGGTAGAGTGGCAGAGTTGCTGATGCCAAGGGGCTGGAGTCTCCCAAGAGAGAAGAAAGCATCAAGTCTTATTTAAGGTGAGACTGCAATAACCAACTTACCCTGACGAACCTGCATCTGAGAGATCCAGAAAAAGGACTGCTAAGTGCGTTAAAGAATCTACAACAAAGACTGTGTTCCTGACAACTGAGGACCTGCCCCAGAGACTGTATCATTCTAAAAGGTTAGAAAAATAATTATCAATAGAGCCTCCCACAAACACCTCTACCTCTGTGCTGTGACCCCCTGTGTCAGAGTATTTTAATTGTCTCATTTAATGGCTATGGACTTCATGAAAGATGGATCTGTTTTTCTATCATGACTATATTTTTGGTGTTCAGTATATAGGTTGATGCATAAAATGCACCCTTAATGAATAATTAGGGAATAATATCCAATGGCAAGAACACTGTTTACAAAGGACTTGAGCATTGAAGGGGATAGGTTAAAGGGGTTGTAGGAATTTATAGGATTAATAGTAGTTAAGAAATTGTTGGTGTTTTTTATAAGTGAATATAGTAATGAATAAATGTGTTAAATAATAATTTAAAAGTTCGGTTACAGACAATGGTAAAAAAAATGTTTAATAGTGGCACACGGCTTTAATCCCAGCACTCGGGAGGCAGAGGCAGGCTGATCTCTGTGAGTTCAAGGCCAGCCTGGTCTACAAAGGGAGTCCAGGACAGTCAAGGATTCACAGAGAAACCCTGTCTCAAAAAACCTAAAAAGAATGATAATAATACCCTTATCAGATTTTACAAGAAGTCCTACTGTAGACAATACTTACGATGACTTACTCTTCGGGTCAGTGTTTCTCCCTCCTGGACAGGTACTCTCAGCACCCTTCACCTCACAAGAGGCAGAACTTCCCGTCTCGGACACAGGCAGATCCACAACACTGGACTCTGAAGACTCACTTGGTAGTGGCATGATGCCTTGTCGATTACTAAGGAAGGGAAAATATATCAGAGGAAAGAATTCCTAGAAATAAATTTTCATGCTGAAAGATACTGTGTGTTCATGTGTGAGTATGGAAGTGTGTGCATACTGGTAAGGTGGTAATCTCTTGTCATTGTTCAGGAACTCTCCACCTTGTGTTTCTGAGACAGGGTCTTTCATCAATCTGAGGCTCAACAATTAGACTGGGATGGCTGGTAAGCAAGGCCAAGAGAATTATTTCATCTGTGCCTCCTACACACGAGGATTATCAGCATGTGCCAGTACACCTGTCTTTTTATATGGATGTTGGGAATTAAACTTGATCATGGTAGTCCATGCCTATAATCCCAGAGCCTGGGAGGCCACAAGAGAAGGATTTATTTGTTTGTTTTCTTATTTGTCTTGGGGGCAGGAATTGAGTAGTTCAAAGAAACCTAGAACCTGCTAAGTAACCCTGAATTTATAGTCTTCCTGCCTCAGCATGGGATTCTAGGTGTGCACTTGCACACCAAGCTTAAACATAATATACTATGAATTAAAAAAAAAATAGCCAAAAGGCTGGAGAAACAGCTCAGCAGTTAGGATTACATACTGCTCTTGCAGAGGTCTCATATTCGGTTCCTAGCACCGGTATTAGGCAGTCAAAATCAGCTATAATTCCAGTTCCAGGGGAATTCAATGCCTCTGTGGGCACCTGCACTCATGTGCACATACCTACACACACACACACACACACACACACACACACACACACACACACACAAATAAATAAATGACAAAAATAAATCTTTTAAAAAATTAATCAAAATACAATAATCCTATTTAAGAGCCTAACAAAAGGTTTGAAAATAAATAAATGAAGCAAAACAAACAGAAAAAGAAGTGTAAATCCACAATGACTGTTGGAGACTTCAATACTCCTCTCTCAGAAATCAATAGAAAATGCAGAAAAGCCAGTAAAGAGGTAAAAAATACCATGTGGAAGAGACAGGATCCGTTCTCATCGCCACCTTTTCACTGGATGCTGTTAAACCTCCAATGTCATCTACGTTCCGTGTAAAGGAAGGTGTCTGTTCTGTATTGCATTCACTTTCATTTTCCTCAGAAGGACATGTATCTAGGAATATAAAACACATGCTATTCCAAAAAACAGCAAAGATATCTATACTTTAAAGCATAAGGAATTTACATGTAACACTTGTCTTTTCCTACAAAATATTAATCCACTTAACATTTAAGATTTAGTTTTTTTTTTCTTGGACATTTTGTTGTTGTTGTTATAAGTTTTAGTTTCTAATGGATGAGCTGACTCTCTAACTCTCGTTTGCTTTGTAAATTTTATTACATTTATATTATCATTTGTGTGCATAAGTTCCCACATGTTTATCACATGCATACAGAGGTCAGACGACAACTCCATGAAGTGGGTTCTCTCCATTCACCTTTGAGGGTTTGGGGGATTGAACTCAGGTTGTCAGAATTGCACGGCAAGTGTCTTATCCCTGCTGAGCCATCTCAAGCACGCAAACAAACACAAAATAAATGCATGTAATAAAAGGTACTCCAGCACTTGGGAGGCAGAGGCAGGCGGATCTCTGTGAGTTCGAGGCCAGCCTGGTCTACAAAGCAAGTCCAGGAGAGCCAGAGCTGTTATACAGAGAAACCCTGTCTCAAAAAACCAAAAAAATAAATAAATAAAAAATAAACGGTGCTAATATTAATCCTATGATAAAGAAGAACCACCTGAGTTCCAACATCTCCAATGACTCAACATTACTTAACATGGTAGGTAGAGAGCTACCTAAATGCTAGAACTGATAGTTAAGCTATTCTGCTTTATATATAAGAGCTCTCTTTTTCTTTTGGTTGAGACAAGGGCTAATAAAATATGCTAGCCTCAAACTCATTAGGTAGCCAAAGATAATCTTCAACTTCTGAATCAACCTATCTACCCACCTCTAGCACCAACATGGTGGGATGACAGGCACCTGCCACTTTACCCAATTTTCTTTAATATATAATTTATTTTTCTTTTAATTATATTTTATGCACATTGGTGTTTTGATTTCATGTGTGTCTGTCTGTGTGAAAGTGTCAGATTGTTTGGAACAGGAGTTACAGACAGCTCTAGCTGCTATGTGGGTGCTGGGAATTGAACCCCAGTCCTCTAGAAGAGCAGTCAGAGCTCTTAACAGCCGACCCACCTCTCCAGCCCCTATAATCACTTCTAAAAAATATTTTTTCACTTTAAATTTTTCAAATTTAAGCACTTTTACCCACTGAGCTATCTCACGAGCCTCTACATGTAGTATTTCTTGTAGTGGTAAACAAGAGTTTAATATTCTAATGCTTATAAATCAGACAACTGTTGGCCAGGCATGGTGGCGCACTCCTTAATCACAGTACTCAGGAGGCAGAGGTAAGTAGATCTCTGAACTCAAGGCAAGCCTGGTCTACAGAGTGGGTTCCAGAACTGCCAGGGCTACATAGACGCTCTATCTAAAAAACAAACAAACAAACAAAAAAGACAACCATAAGCAGCACACGAAGCAAATGCACATAATCCCAGCTCTTAGACTGGAGAAGCAGGAGAAGCAGGAGTTCAAGATCAGGCTTGGCTACCCAGCAAGTTGTAGTCCAGCCTGGGTTACATCAGACCCTATCTCTAAATACAAAAAAATCCTATTACTTCAACTACCAGAACTGATCTATTAAACTACTGACTTCCCTCTTGCTGGCTAGTTCTCAGTGCTGGAAGGTGCTATATAACCTACTGAGAGAGAAAATCACAACCCTGCAAGTAATAGCAACTGAATCGACAAGTCCATTGGTGCAACAGTGGCATGAATGCTGCAGAGGCAACAACAGCTTCTTGAATAGGTCTATCGCTAGATTCACAGGAGGGAGCTCATGCTTGGGCAAGAAAAATCTGGATAGGAGCCCATGGCTAGGGATGTCATAAGCCATAGGGGATAAGCTAATGGTATTACTTTGCTAACTGGACACAGTATCAACTGCCTTCTACATACCTATCTTCATAGCTGAAGATTAGTGCAGTTCTCAGTCCTCATCAGAGCAGCTTTGTGTTGCAGTTAGCACAGTCAATACAAAGACGCAGAGATGATCAAATGCAGAAAGGTACGTGACTGCTGAGTGTTCAGTCTCAAGTGAACAACTGCACCATCCAGCCCAACCACCCCCAAACTTGAACAACAGCCAGAGGTTGAGGAAGACTGCTGAAAACCAGTCTTCTGGACATGGAGGGAGTATTCCACTTATGAACTCACAGCAACTATGTTTACAAACACAAGACCAAGCCAGTCAGCAGTCCACCCTCACCTGAGGGGCTGCTGGCATGTGGTGGCCACTGGGGAAGGGGGAGTCAGTTTTTCAGGAGTGTGACCTCTGGTCAGGCCGCCTATGCTACAGTGAATTACCCCACACCCATGCACACATGAGCAACACTGACTGGACTCAGAGGGTCCTGTTGTTTTGTTTTGTTTTTTAAAGTACATGAAGCTAGGAGGAAGATACATTGGGGAGGGTCCGGGAAGAGTTAGATTGAGGTTAGTTAGTGGGACTGAGGTCTAAAGGATTAAAACAGCATTTTTTTAAAATCATTTTGGTTAAAGGGAACTAGATAAACTACAGAAAGTTTGCTACTAACTTTCCTCCTGTCTTTGCTTGACTACCTGACTTTTTGCAGGGAGGCATGCAGGCAGAGTAAACCCAGGTAGTAACCCCAGGGACGTGCACATGCTAAGCACATGCTCTAGCCCCGAGCAGTACTCTTGTAACCTTATTATTCGCTTTAAGTATTCTTAAATCAGACTATTAAGAAGGATGCTAGTCTCCTTCAAAGTTTTCATCTTTGCCTCCAAGTAACACTTAAATTTCAGTATGTTTGCATTCTATGAGTGTAAGAAGAAAAAAAGAAACAAGTTCTATTAGCTCTTTTGAAAATTAAACAACCTACTGCAGGCTCAGAGGTATAACGGCAGGCCATAAAAACCTGAGCTTCATTAACACACATGATTACCAATGGTTGTTAATGGAAATACAAAGGAAATAATACCACATGGAACAATCTGGAGAAAACTCTTCTGTTTCTCTTTATTCCCGACAGTTATGTTTTTTCCCTTTAAATAAAAGATGGCAAAATCTAACATAGTGCTGTGCACACAACCGCCTCGTAGGCATTAGTAATTGCTTCTATCCACAAAGACAGCATCTGTCATGTACATTATGATACAAATCTTTTCAAGTAAAATAGAGGTTCCTAGAATGTGTCTGAAACTTACTCTTTTGTGTCTCTTCTTCAGGAGGGCTGGAATGAACAAGAACACTTCCTGAAGAATGAACAAGGACACTTCCTGAAAGATTTGTAGCTTCCTGTTTATTAGCTTCATCTTGGTTCCTCTTCTTCTCTGCATTTTGGTCTTGCTCTAACATCACTTGTTCTAAATGCTGTCCTGACCAACTTGGTGATCCCTCTTCATCACTGATTGTCTGAGCATCCTTTTGAGATCTTTCTGGGCCTGAAATGGTACTATTTACAGACTCATCTGGCCCATCATTCACTTCTTCACTAGTTACTTTTTTTGCTAAAAACAAGAGAAATTGTTATAATTACATGAACTACTTACAGAAAACATATCAAAAGGGAAGATGATACTCAAAAGTATATTCTGTCGTGTTACTTTTGTGATAAAAACTGAAGACAGACCAAAACAGAGGAAATCAGTTATAACAGCCAATCCATATACCCCATGCAGGTACAGGCTAGAGCATGTCTCAGTGATAAAGCACATCCTTATTAGCAAACACACGGCCATAGGTTTAACTTCAAGCACTCTTCCTTCAACCAGAAAAGGATTCATACATGCAACTGTCAACAATAAAGTAAGCTTGTATGTAGTACTGTGATGGGACTCAAAGCATATTATCTGAAATCTTCAAGTGCCATACATATTTGCATATTTCTGAGCTTACATTTTCGTTAAAAAAAAATGACTACACACATCAGTATGTGCAGAGCAAAAGGATTGGTGAGAGTTCCTGGGACATCTGAGGAATTGACTTTGATAGCCACGTAGGACACAGAGTTCTAGAATTCTATTTTTGTACCATTTGGGGTTGTTTGCTGGGTTTTGACTTGTTGAGAAGGTCTGATGCATCCTAGGTTGCTTCAAACTACGTAACTGAAACTAGGTGTGAACTTCTGATTCTCCTGCCTGAACCAAGGATCTTTTTTATCATTTTGTAGAACTGGGGATCAAATCCAGGCAGTCTTGTGCATTTTTTGCAAATACTAAACTATATTCCCAGACTGAAACATTTTTTCTTTTAAACATGTGTATGTGTGTGTGTGTGTGTCTGTGTGTGTGTCTGTGTCCACATGCACGCACACATGTGCGTGAGTAGGATGTATATCTGGGGAAGATCAAATGCCACACAGCTGGGGTTACAAGAAGTTGTAAGCCAAACCAACATGGTGTTGGGAACCAAATTCCAGTCAGATGTAAGAGCAACAAAGCATTCTTAACTTCTGAGCCATCTCTCCAGTTCATTTCAGGACTCTCTGAAAAGCATAAAATTATGCACACACACACTCATACATGAAACACATAAACAAGAAAATAAATCATTAAAAGGGAACTGCTGTTTTGGCCCAGATAACTAGCAATGAAATAATAATAATAATAAATTGTTATAAATAATAACAATTTCATGATTAAATAAATGGCTATTATTATATATTAATTGATTATTGTTGTTGTTGTTGTTATTGACTCCAACGGTATACTCTGATCATGTCAACGATCTGAGTAACACTTGGACTCTCACTCCCCAAGAGGCAACACTGTAAATTCACTACTAAATGAAGCTGCACAATCAATACCTTTTATGTTTTTCCGTGGTTTGGAGGTCTTTTCCTTTAAACTCTGACATTTAGTAGATTTTTGTTTTCTTTTTTCTTCTTCAGCAAGAACTTTCTGAAGCAAATGAGCAAAAAAATCCAAGTCAAAGGGGCGTTTTTCCTCTGTTTAAAGAAAGGGGAAAATTTTTTAATTTAAAAAAAAAAGAGATTTCTAGTTTTCAAAGTAAAACATCCAAAGCAAATGGATTTATTTATTAGACAGAGCAATATATAACACAGCCAAGTAATAAAAGAAAAAGGTAAGTTAATGAATAACTAGTATAAAAGCTCAGAGACACAGCACTTATAGAGCATGCCCTGGGTTCAAGTCCCACATCAAAAAAATAAATTAATTAAAATACTAGGTTGGTGCAAAAGGAACTGCTGTTTTAGACACTATAAATAGGTTCAAATACATCTTTTTTTTTTTTTGGTTTTTCCAGACAAGGTTTCTCTGCCTAGGCCTGGCTGTCCTGGACTCACTCTGTAGATCAGGCTGGCCTCCAACTCACAGATATCCGCCTGCCTCTGCCTCCCGAGTGCTGGGATTAAAGGTGTGCACCACCACCACCCAGCTACATCTCTCTTAATGAAGATAGAAACCATTCCAATCAACACATTTTTGCCAACTGAAGGTGTTCTGTTTTATTTTGTTTTCATTACTGTCGTGTAAAATCCATGTTTGGGATTCAGTGAGCTCTTAGAAATCATTTTCTGCCTTTCTATTATAAAACATTTTCCTCATAAATAATTCTTGAGACACTTGAAGTAAGTGCAGTCAACGGGCCTCAAGGGTCACGTGAACATAGTAAAGCCACCCTTTGCAGCCTGAGCGGGGTCTGATGGCACACACCTTGGATCCCAAGGGTATAGATCTCTATGAGTTTAAGGCCACCCTGGCCTGCATAGCAAGCTCCTATCCGTCAGGGTTCTACACTGAGACCCTGACTCAAAACAACAACGAATTTATAACCTAATCTGCTCAGGTTTCAACCTCTAAAGTGTTGGTTGTGTGATATAAGGTTGGGCACTGCAGATAATCAGGCCCTTTGTGTGGACCAATGGTAGGTGCACAGCTCACAGATTTGATGGGTGTATTTCTCAGATGGAATGGCTTCTTTAGACTTCAGAAAGCTGTAGACCAGACTGGCAGTAATCATGAACCCACTTTTGGGGAGGCTCAAATTTAGCTTTGGGAAGTGCTCTGAAACTTCTTCTCAGTCCAACCACTGCGTTGGTCACTGCTAGTTGTCTTACACTATCCACGTTTTATTATATATCACAACAACATCCATCCATTTTTCATTACAACCCAATAAAGGGGTACATTATTGTTGTGTGTAGAATCAGAGTTCAAAATGATGACTTTTTATCAAGTTTTTTCATGTTCCCAATTTGCATCAAATGCCAAATGACCACTGAATGGTCCACACTGAGTGCTACAGCAATGTCTGAGTTGTAAAAGTATCAGATTCACCAACTGCTCAGTTTGCTACATCCTCACTTTCAAGGTTACTTCTTCTTTGTAACCCTTCTCAAACCATTATTGCAATAGTATATTCTTTAACAGTTCCTGGATCAAATGCATTGTTATTGTTGCAAATTTTCTCCCTTACATGACTCATTTTGAACTCAAGTAAGAAAGCACTTGAGAGTCGAGAGAGCTGGCTCAGCAGTTAAGAGCATTGGCTGTGTGTGCTGGCTAGTTTTACATCGACTTGACATAGCAGGGGTCATCAAAAAGGAGAAAGACTCAACTAAGAAAATGCCTCCATAAGATCAAGCTGGAGGCAAGCCTGTGTTCTTAACTAGTGAATGATGGGAAAGGGCCTAGCCATTGTGGGTGGGAAAACCCTTGGGCTGGTGGTTCTGGGTTCTGTAAGAAAGCAGGCTAAGCAAGTCATGAAGAGCAAACCAGTAAGCAGCCCTCCTTCAAAACCTCTGCACCAGCTCCTGCCTCCAAATTCCTGCCCTGTGAGTGCCTGTCCTGACTTCCTTTGGTGATGAACAGTAATATGGATGGACGCAGAAGCCAAATAAACCCTTTCCTCCTGAAGTACCTTTGGTCATGGTGTTTCATCACAGCAACAGTGACACTAAGACACTGCTCTTTGAACATTAAATTGCCAACATACACAGATAGTTCACAACCATGTAACTCCAGTTCCAACTGGAGCTGGAGTTCAACACCCGCCTCGTTCTCTGTAGAAACTGCATGCATGGGCTGCACAGGCACGCATCCAGGCATGTAAAAGTTAAATCTTAAAAAAATTGTAAAGAATACCTTGAATTTGTTCTTTGTCTAATGTGATTTCCATAGTATAAACAGGTAATGTTATTAGTACAAGATCATAAAGTGAGAAATGTACATTAAAACGATATAGTATAACCATATTTAGAAATGAAATCAATATAAAATGATAATTTCAACAATGCAAAAAATCAAAATTACTTTTGCAACAACCTAATAAATGGACCAAACTGTTGATACAAGCAATATAATGAGTGAATCTCAAAGATGAGAGAAATCAGACACCAATTATTACATGTTGTACAAATCAATGAATTAGATTGCTTAAAACATGGTAGTCCATGGTAATTCAAATGGAAATAGCAGTGCCTCTGGGCTTCCAAAGCAAGGGAAAAAAGGGACTTCTAAATTGATGAAAATATTTTATGTATAACTTAGGGTGCTGGTTATTAGGGTATATTCTTTGTTAAAATTCAAATTACACTTTGAACTATATGTATCAATTATTTTAAGTAGCCAAGATAGGGCCAGGAGGTAATTCCATGGTAGAACACATGCATAAGCTGGCACAAGAACCTGCGTTCAATTTTCAGTTCCTAAACATAACTGAAGATAAATAAGATATCCTCCAAATGCTTTATAATTACAACATACCTCTTTTTATTACAACCACTTCATTATGTATTTTTCTAAGCAGCCCTATGGTTAACTTTAACAAATTTTATTTTGAGCTGGGCATGGTGGCGCACACCTTTAATCCTAGGACTCAGGAGGCAGAAGCAGATGAATCTCTGTGAATTTGAGGCCTCACTAGTCTACATACCAAGTTACAAGCAAGTCACAGATACACAAAGAAAGCCTGGGGTTGAGGCAGAAAATTTTATTTCGGAGCTGAAGAAATGGCTTGACAGTTAAAGAGTCCTTGCTGCCCATGGAGAGGGATAGGCTGAGTTCCTAGAACAACACAGCAGCTCATAACCACCTGTAACTTCAGCTGCAGGGGATCCAATACCCTCTTCTCCCTTACGTGGACACCAGTCACACATGTGACACACATACATATATGCAGGCACTCAACATATACACACAAAATAAATCTTTAAACAATTTTTTTAGATAGGCATGGTGGCACACACCTTTAACCCCAGCACTTGGGGGAGAAGCAGGTGGACCTCTTGTTGAGTTTGAGTCCAGCCTGGTCTAAGTGAGAGTTCCAGGAGAGTCAGGGCTAAACAGTGAGACCCGGTCTCAAAAGGGTTTTTTTAATTTTATTTAGAAGTAATTAAATTTAGCACTACAGCTAACTTTCATGGCTAAATAAACACTGATATATTAATTATAAAATGCTGATAATTATTTGTTCAAAAAAGTATGTACCTTCTAAAACATAAAATAAAAACTATTTTAAACAGTAAATTTGTTTTTATTTACAGATCTCTTATAGTCTTTCTGTAGACTTACCAAAAAAATTTAATTTTAAAGGAAGGTATTAGTTAGAAGCTAGAAGGTTCCTACTACTCCTTTAAATCAGATCTAAATTCAGATGTTACCTGTTCATAGAGAACTTCACTGGGGATCTACATAAGCACTTGTGGGGAAGAAGTTCCCCACTTCCAATTTCTTTTTCTTCATTCTAAGAACTCAATCAATCATTCCCCCCTTTGGTCATTTGATGGGTTATAGATACTTCTTGTTATTTAGGGGGCGAGATTACAAGCTGTTAAATGGTCTTGTTAAATGGGTTTTGGAGCTTAGACCCAGGGAGTTCTCTCTTTTTCTTTTCTGTATCCTTCTTTCTCTCCTATATAGGGGTGAAAAGACTTGAGAAAAAATGGGACATAGACATAATATAGGAATGATAAAGAAAAAAGGACAGATTATTGAATATGCTTATACCTTTGTATATTGATACAAAATTAAGATTATATTTGGCCACACTGGTATTGATCTTTGTATATTGATATAAAATTAAGGTTAACTCTTTTTAATGTATTATACCTAGGTAACACTCAAGATTATATTTGGCCTTTTGTTAGCAACTGTCATAAACTGTTTAGGATAATTAAAAAATGCAAACTAATAGTCATTCAAGCATGTCATTTTGTTAGGTACTAGAGCAGTCTATCACAGTTATTTTCTAAGTTAATCAGAAATCAAGTTGCTAAGAGACAAGCAACATTTGCTTATCCAAATATAAGGAGATAGATAGGTGGTCTTCAAAAACCTCAAGAGATCTGCAGGATATGGCATTCAAAGATGTTTTCTTAACTCAAGATTTTTTTGATATTGAGACAAGTCAGCTCCTGACAGCACCCCCATTCTACCCCAAGTAGATGATGAGCATCAAAGAATCTCCAACTGGAGATGGTTGAATTAGTGGCAAGGATATCACTTGGCAAAAAAAAAAAAAAAATCCCTTGCTTCAACTGGACAAAACTTGGAAGCAGGTAAGTCGCCAGCCTAGCTCTGCCAAGACAGGGTAGGTAAGTCCTTCATAATTCCTGCTTTACAATCAATGTCTGTCAGAGAAAAGGGACTAAACAGCTGAAGATTGATACTATACTGTAAAGTATGAAGAGAAATTGGGAACTGTCCAGGCAGCTGGTTGTAGGTCATTTCTTAGTTTTGGAAGCTGCTGGTCCTGCACTTCCTGTATAATCAGATATATTTATCCCTCTCAGGTCTCTGAGGTGGTTGAAGAATAGATAGTTAGAGTCTCACAGTTAAATTTTGACTTGTTTAGGAATCAAGAGGGTGTTATAGATCTAAGAAGATGCTTTTAAAATTGTGATGAAAGTTAGGATGGAAACTGAGTTGGATATAGAACTTTAAACTCATGGAGATAGTTAGATAGTAGAATGTTAAAGTCAGTTGCCAAATACTTATGGATTGGACATTGGGAATGTATGCTAAGCTTTGTAATTCTCATAATTGTGGCCTAATTATTTCTGTTGTTTTGTATTGTATTTGTTGTTATAAGAGAAAGAGCCATTTGTTGGACTGAAAGGGGGAGCTGTTGGGGGGGAAAAGATATACCTTAAGGGCCAGGCATGGTGGCACACGGCTTTAATCCCAGCACTCAGGAGGCAGAGGCAGGCGGATCTCTGTGAGTTCAAGGCCAGCCTGGTCTACAAAGTGAGTCCAGGACAGTCATGGATACAAAGAGAAACCCTGTCTCGAAAAACCTAAAAAAAAACAAAAACAAAACAAACAAAAAAAAAAAGATATAAACTTAAAAAAAAAGGAGGTGGATGGGGAAGGTGAGGGGGAAGAGTGTGGGAGGGTGGGACTAGAGGGGGGAGTAGGGAGGGGATTGTGATTGAGATGTAACTTGAAGAAATAAATAAATTAAAAAAAAAGAACTCAATCACTACTGGAAACTTGCTTATCAATATCCCTCATCATTTGACCTCAGGGCTTGCTCTGCAAGTAGCCTCTCGCCTGCCTTATTCGCCAGCACATCTTCAAGAGCATAGTTCCTTTCCAATAAAAAAACAAAAACAAAAAACCACTCAGGGGCCAGTGAGGTGGCTCAGTTTATGAAGGCACTTACTAGCAAGCCTGGCACCCTAAATATAGCCCAGATGCACATGACAGAAGAAGACTGACTTCTACAAGTTGTCCTCTAATACACATGCTTATGCACATCCATATACGCATAGACACAAAACACAAGATTTAAAAAGCCACTTTTCATCATTAATTCCTGTACACATTCATGGACTTAAAACTCTCTTACCAGCTTCTGGGCATTTTGGCTAATTCTTTGCTTTCAGATTAGTAGCAACTACCAAACTCATACTTTTCAATAAAGAATTCAGGCACAAGCAGCCAGACTTGGGAGGCAGAAAGATCCCTGTGAGTTTGAGGCCAGCCTGATCTACATAGTGAGTTCCAGGACAGCAAAATTACATACTGAGACACTGTCTCAAAAAAACAAAAACCTCAGACACAACAGTGCAAACTTCTAATCCAACACTTGGAAGCTGAGGCAAAAGGATCAAAAATTCCAGACTGGCTTGGAACATATAGCAAGACTTTATCTTAAAAAAAAAAAAAAAAAACGAAAAAGGAAGGCTTTCATTCTTATTTTTATGGCAATATAAGGAAAAATCTAAACACACTAGAGTCAAAGACAAAGTATTGGCCATCTTTAAATCTCTACACATAATACTTTGTGAAGGAATGCTTTAATACTTACGAAATGCTTTGTCTATTCTCCATCCATTTGTTTTTTCTTCACGTTTAAATTTATTCTGTTAACAACAAAAAGATCTATAGTAATGTTCTGCTATTAAACAACAATTATTTCTAATTAGTAAGCATTAATGTGAGACTTTAAAACATACTACTCCCTATTAAATGGTATATCTTTGTCAATAGGCTAAGTTACTTAAGTTTTGGTTTCTTAAAATGAGGACTGAGGGCTGGCTATGGCTCAATGGTAAGAGCACTGGCTGTTCCTCCAAAGACCGACCTGGGCTGGACATCCAGCAGCTACACAGTGACTCATGTACAGAGAATTAATGGCCTCCTCAGATACTGCACACACGTGATGCAAATATGTAACAGACACAGGCAAACACCTATACACATAAAATAACTTTTTTTTTAATTTAATGAGGATTGAGGAGCGGACGGGACTGGCTCAACATGTAAAGGATGACCTTTATCCTCATCTTATCCTCAGAAGCCACTTAGTGGAAGAAGGAACTGACACACATAGAAGCTGTCTTCTGACCTTCAAATGAACATAGTCACACATACTGGAACACACACACACACACACACACACACACACACACACACACACTCCAAATAAACATATTTTACAAACCCTTTTTTGCAAAGATGAATAATTCATATAAATTTTCCTGATCTTATCTTTATTATCAACAGCAAAAATAAAACAATGAAAGCTAGCTAGATTTACAGCACACAGAAAGTAGTCTTGGGCCAAGCTTGGCAGCTTCATTTCAATATCCAGAACTGCTATAGAAATTAAAGGAGAGAACCAACTCCCATGAGTGATCCTATTACTTGCATATATATTAGGGGGCCTATACACTTTCATACTCATAAACACACACACACACACATACAGGCTAAGTAGATTAGAATTCAAAAACAGTTGACTACCACACAAATAAAATCTAGTCAAGCTGAAACTGACTTTATCTAACCTAAAATATTCCTAATGTTAAACCTCTTACATTATTATTATTATTATTCCAAAGTGTTTTTAAGTGTAATAGAGGGCAATCTATACAGAAATAACTAAGCAAAAAAAAAAAAAAAAAGATTTTTGTTTTTTGTTTTTGTTTTTCAAGACAGGGTTTCTATGTGTAATCCTGGTTGTCCTGAACTGGCTTTGTAGACCAGACTGGCCTCAAATTCACAGCAATTCTCCTGCCTGGGAATGCTGGGATTAAAGGCATGTGCCATCACGCCCAGCTACTGAGCAAAAATAAAACCCAAGTTTCTCTCATTTATATCTGGTTTCTGATATAGCCATCTATACATAATTTATATTATATAAGACAGATTTCTTAGATAAGAACTAACACACTCCAGTGTGGCCTCAAGCTCACTATTCAACTCAAAGATAACCTTGAATTCCTAATCTTCCTATCTCCACCTCTTGAGTTTGGGGTTACAGGCATGCACCACCATGCCCTATATTTTGCACAAGTGCTCAGGATTCAAACTCAGATCTTCACACTTGCAAGGCATGGGCTTCACTAGCTAAGTCATTGCCTCCAACATTAAGTTTTGTTTATTTGTAGTCTTTCAGAGCAGGGCTCTCCTGCCACCTCTTGAGTGCTAGAATTTTAGGCACACACCACCACATCTGGCTTATTACAAAATTTAATATTTTCTTATTTTATAAGTTTTATACATATTTTAATATTTTTAAAATAAGTTCATTGGTTTAAGTTAGTAAGTCCTTAAAGAAAGATAAATCAGCTAGATGAGGAGGATCACAAATTGGAAGACAGCCCAGGCTACAAAACGAAACCCTGTCCCAAAACACCATAAACAAAAACAAATTTAAAAAAGACAGATGGCCGGTGGAGAAAAAAGAAAACAAACCAAAGAGGGCTATCACTACAGATCCTACAAATGCTAAAATAATAACAGAACAGTATGAACTCCACAGCTTAGCATCAAAATTGACACAAGAATCTATTCTCTACCCTCTCCAAGACACAGTTTCTCTATGTAACAGCCCTGGCTGTCCCAGAATTCTCTCTGTACTCTGTAGACCAGGCTGCCTCTGCCTCCCAAGTGCTTGAATTAAAGGCATGTACTACCACCACCCTGCAACTCAAGAATATTTATCTGTAGAGGAAAAAGGGTTTGTGTTGCTCAGCCTGCCTTAAATTCTTAGGCTCTGATCCTCCAGCCTCAGCCTCCTCAAAAGCAGGGACTGCAGGCTCAACTAAAATTAAAAACCTGAATGTCTCTGTATGTATAAAAGAAATTTAATTTATAACCTAAACACTTTCACCAAAAATAAAAATTATCAGACTCAGGTTTCAATAGTAAGTCCCATCAAACATTAAAGAAGAAATAGTGCAAAGTTTAAATTGTAAAACAAACAACAGGAGATACACATCCTTGCTTATTTCAGCAAACACTGCCAAACAGCACAAGGACTTTGAAAGGCAATTACAAGCCGGGCAGTGGTGGCGCACGCCTTTAGTCCCAGCACTTGGGAGGCAGAGGCAGGCGGATCTCTGTGAGTTGGAGGCCAGTCTGGTCTACAAAGCAAGTCCAGGACAGCCAGAGCTACACAGAGAAACCCTGTTTCGAAAAACCAAAAAAAGAAAAAGAAAGGCATTTCCAGGGACCAGGAGTATGGCTCAGCAATAAAACACACACTCAGTAACAGCACTCAGAAAGAAAAAATGCAAACCAATATCCCTCATGAAGTAGTAAAATCCCTCAAGAAAATGTAGTAAGGAGGCAGGAGAGACAGCCTGAGGGTTAAAATGTA
>CAJQZJ010037361.1:3196931-3231423 GCA_907164525.1 Lophiomys imhausi | reverse complement strand
TGTAGCAAACCTCTACAATACATAAATGGAATATAGCATAACCACATGGAATTGATCCCATAAAGTTAGTTCAACTTGCAGAAATCAACAAAACATACTTCACTAGTCTTAGAAGCAGTGAATTTTCATTTTTCTACACTTTACCCAAAGACCTGCTGGAATTACACCAACCTTAAGGGAAGAACCTAAATGTTTTCTGAAAGAAATAATTCACTAACAAACATTATTAATTAATCGATCATCAGAGAACTCTACCGCTAATCAAATTTCAGCCTTCACATAACTTTAAGATTGTGTTCTTTTTAAGCAAGAACATTAGAACATATAAAATACAAGCAGGAGCTGGGCCTGTTGCACACGCCTTTAATCCCACAGTCAGAGGCAGGAGGATCTCTGAGTTTGAAGACAGCCTGGTCTACAGAGAGTTCACGTGGACAGCCTGAGCTACTCTTTCCTATTGGCTATTTTCACTAATGTAGCAAACAAGATGGGATGGGGAATTAAGGGAAAGCTATGTGGTTTGGGAATCTCTCATTATTAACTGGGATGCGCTATGGCAACACGGTATGGTGGAACCTAAGTGCTTTCCAACCAGGAAACCTACATATACTTTCTCAGCAACAATACAAAAGCTCATCCTCTCAGGCACAGCACGTCTATATCTAACGTCACTTCCGTTGTTCACAATATCAGTGGTCACTCACAGAGCAATGGGGAACTAAGACAGCAACCTCCAGATCAGTTATATACACATCAGTACTTCTCATATCATTCTAGAAAAGCTAAAGGATACTTTGTAATCATAAAGCTATCTAAGTATTATGATACCTTCTCTGTTCATTAACTATTTTTGTTTTGCTTTGGTTTGGTTTTTTGTTTTTCAAAATAGGGTTTCTCTGTGTAACAGAGCCCTGGCTATCCTGGACTCACTCTGTAGACCAGGCTGGCCTCAAACTCACAGAGATCCACCTGCCTCTGCCTCCAGAGTGCTGGGATTAAAGGCGTGCGCCACCACACCGGGTTTTTTATTAACTCTTAATTTCAGTATCTTTATCAGTAGTTCTCAAATACATTTTAAAAGTCATACAAAAGTTCAGGAGATTTAGCTATACTAAAATTGAGAAATCTTATAAAACTCAATGTTACACACACACAAACATAAATGTGAACTAAGTTAAAAGAAAAAACTTTAGTAGTTTTTTTTGATCCTTTCTAACCAATAAATGTTACAGGTATAATTTACCTTAATTTCTATCCTTGCTCTGTGAGGAAAAAGTTGTCCAATCATAGAAAAGTCAGTTCCTACCATGCTGATGGCCAAAAAAAACATATCTGTTTCTGCAAAAATAAAAGATTAACTGAAAATTAATTTCCTGTCCAGACAAAATTACCTAAATTAGTTATATACAAAAACTTGTGTTAGTTGAAAATAACTTATGCAGTACTTGATTTTATTGAAACAAACTCAAACATATGCAGATGCTAGCCAGAAATGAAGGACCAGTCGTGGGACAACTTCCCACATTAAAAACAAAAAAGACTCTACAGGTAAGTGTGGTGGTACATTCCATAATCCCAGAACTCAGGAGGCAATGGTAACAACTGCTGAGTTCCAGGACTCCTGGTGTACGTCGTGCAAGATTCTAGGCCTGAGTTCTGTATCAATCATGGGATATAAACTGTAACTGTTGAACACCTGACAAAACCAGGTTACCTGGGAGTCCCTTGCCCTATGTAATACCTCTGACTTGGTTTACTGACCACCCTGTCTCTTGCTCTTCACCTCATAGGGACAACTTAAGAAAGTGAAGTGGGTGGCCCAGGAGACACCTAAAGAGTTCACACTTCCCTTCCAAAGTGGCCCTACAGGCTTGATCAGCGTATGCACCTGCTGAGACAGAGGGCCATTCAACCAGGTATTAAACCAAAGGAGACAAAGAGGTCTCTGAAAATAAAAGTTTATGGAACCATGCAGATGCTAGCCAGAAATGAAGAACCAGTTGTGGGACAACTTCCCACAGCTACCAGCAGCACAATGAAAAGCACTTGAAGGGAGTAACTAACCAACAACTGGTCTGACTTAAGGCCCATTCCTCGAGATGGAATCCACACTTGACACTGCTTGGGTGACCATGGACCTGAGACCAGACAGCCCAGGAATCTAGGACAAAATCAAATACTGGTCTAAAAGGGAAAAAAAAATGTAATCTTAAAATGACTCCTAATGATACTGTTTTACTCATGGATGTAGTGAAGGTTTGGATTTCTTGGAAACACAGTTGTGATGAATGAATATGTGAGGGTTGAGGGAATCGCTGAAAAACAGACTCATAAAGGCAGTGTACAAATCAGCATAATGACTGGCACCTGTGGGGAACAGCCAGGAGAGCACGTGATCTTGGAACAGGTGAACTTTGGGAAGAGGGCATAAGGTTGGCCAATGAGAAAACATCCTGGTGCATAATTAGAGGTAGTATAAAATGGAAGGCCTAGAAATTCAAAGGGCTTTTGCTTGACATTGCTTCTCAATGCTGCTCATGGCTACTTGCAGCAGAGGTTGGGGGAACCCCAGGTTGGGTGTAGCTGAGACAAAAAGCCTCTCTTAGAGCCATAAATACAGTCAGTACAGAGGCCTGCCACAGAGTAAGCAGACCTGCCCAGAGACAGAGGGGACAGAAAGAAGTAGCAGCACCAAGATGAAGATTCCAGGGAAAATGTTCAAAATGAAATTCTTAAATTGATTTCTAGGGTAAAGTCAAAGGCATAGTAGGAGAAGGAGGGAGGGGAACCAATAAAATTAACTGGGTAGAAAACAACATGTTTTCAGTTAAAACACTTTGTTTATAAAGTCTGAAGTACGTCAGAAACATAAAACAGTTAATTTCAAAGGAACAGCGAAGAACTTTAATGAGAATCCGTTACCTTTATTTGACCATGGCTTCGAGTAATAGTTTTTCCTGAAGCTGGAATAAGTAGTTGTCGAGCCACGCTCAAATATAGGGTCATTTTCCTCAACAACACAAGGGCCTTTTGTTCTCAAGACCTCTACAGTTAAACTGAAAGAAAGACATTGTCACATATTGACACACTAAAATTGTATAAAAAAACAATAGATGAGATTTAACTATCTGTATTCTAAAATTTATCATAGCAGTAATTATATTGAAAATACAATATATATTTAAAAACATATATAAACTTGAAATATATATTTTCCAAACGTGATTCCTAAGGGGAAGAAATAAATGCCAACCTGTTTTCAATATTATAGCATTTTCAAAATATCTTCAGACTACCTAAAAAAAAAGAACTGTTCTATTGCCTTTTTTGTCTGTCTGTCTGTCTGTTTTCAGACTAGGCTTTATGCTACCCAGGCTACCCTACAACTTGCTATGTAGCTGAGGATAGCCTTGAATTCCTACTCACCTGACTCCAGTTCCCAAATGCTGAGACTGCAGGCATGTGCTGTCCCACCTGGTTTCATGTTGTTCATTTCTAAATGCCTCCTGGACTGATAGCTCTTTAGCTATTAATGACATGTAAAATCACCATCGCATATAAAAATGTATCAGCACTGCCTTTATATTTATTATAGTCAAACTTAAATGTTAGACACATTTTTACTAATTAAACTGTGAAAACCTTTCATTTCTCTTTACTACCTGATCCCTTATAAAATATACATGACAGATCGGGAGAGACTGATCAGCAGTTAAGAATCGCTTGATGGTCTTAATGACTTATTGCTATGTGGATCATTATTTGACTTATAGATTGATGCAACTCTCAACCCTCATCTGACAAACTTCTATTTGCAGTAGATGATGATTAACACAGACCTCCAAGGCCAAAGTGCGAAGACTAAGAGACAACAAAACATTCAGTCCTAAGTGGAAAACAGAGAACTCGTACCCCTGCCACGGCTCAAGTATCACTATGAAGGACAGGGTGGAAAGAGTGTAAGAGCCAGGACTACCAGGAACACCTCTTGGACATAACGGAAGGGAGCAGCTGCACATATGAACTCACAGTGACTGTTATGGCATGTACAAAACCTTTGCAACCCCAAGATAGACCAAATCCCAGCATGGAGAAGAGAGATGAGTACAATATCCCACCCCTACCTGTATAGCAAATAGCAACTAATAGTTCCTGGGAAAGGGAGAGATAGTTTTCGCTAAGAGTATATCTCCTAATAAGTTGACCATACTCCAGTGGAATATCACACATCCAAACATATTTGGGTAGCACTCAGTTTGAAAAAAAAAAAAGAACACAAAGGATGGAAGTGCATCTGGAAACAGAATCAAACATGTTGTACAAGACTTAAAACTCAAAAAAATTAAAAAATATATATATGTTTTACAAACAAACAAACAAAACAAAACAAAAACAGTGTTTGCTGCTCTTCCAGAGGACCTAAATTCAGTTTCTAGCACCCACATCAGACAGCTCGTAACCACATGTAATGCAAGTGCCTACATATCATCCATTATGAACATACATTAAAATTCACAATTGGAGTGAGATATGATGACGCACACCTTTAATCCCAGCACTTGGGAGGCAGAAAAAGGTGAATCCCTGTAAATTCTAGGCCAACCTGGTCTACAAAGTGAGTCCCAGGCCAGCCAGGGCTCACAGTAAGAGACTTTCTGAAAAAAAAAAAAAATTAAACAAAGCAAAATTAAGGAATAGTATGAAAAACCTAAATACCACCTTCAAGACTGAGTCTGCCCTAGAAATCCATCTTTGGAGGATAACAGCACAGAGCTGATTCAGCAAGGGGACTGGATTAACAGCAAGGTGATGAATGAATGAAACAAAGTTAGCTCAAGAAGAGAATGGCACCATCTCATGAAAAACATGCTAAAATTACAAATTAATTTACTTCACTTTTCTGCTTAAAATATTCATGATGTAAATATATACAGAGGGAGGTGCTTAAAAACTTATAATGAAGCCTGGCATAGTGGTGCACGCCTTTAATCTCAGCGCTTGGGAGGCAGAGGTAGACTGATCTCTGTGAGTTCAAGGCCAGCCTGGTCTACAGAGGGAGTTCCAGGACAACTAAGGCTGTTACAGAGAAACCCTGCCTCAAAAAACCAAAAAAAAAAAAAAAAAAAAAAGCTCTACTGACAGATTCAGAAAAAGAATCTTTCCTTGGACAAGTGTCTGTATTCTCTGTTCTCACCACCATCTCCCTCCCGTCTCCTTAACTCACCTTTCTTCATCTAAAATAATAGAACCATCTTCTGCCACTTTTACTCGAGGAACCAGCAGTGGCCCATCATCCACCTCTTCTTCCATTTCTTCATTATCATCAGTATCATGAATGCTCTGACTCTCTTGCCTACTAAACGTAAAACACAGTTAATAAACTTAGCAACAAAACACAGTATTTCCTGAATGGTATGAGATCAGAACAAGTTATTAAAAAAAAAAAACATCTCGGCTATTTCAAAATTTCCCTATAATTTAACTGAAAATAGTACACAACACAGTTAACCTGCCAGGCAGGCATGGCAGGACACAATGTAATCTTGGCACTAAGACCGAGGCAAAGGACCAAGTGTTCTAAGTCAATATGGACAGAAGACCCTGAGTCAAAATAAATGTATGTATGTATGGATGGATGAATGGATACATTGGAAGGTTATGAGGTTTTCTTTCAAATTTCATTTGGTAATTTTGTGTGTGTGTGTGTGTGTGTGTGTGTGTGTGTGTGTGTTTGCTTTTTCTTTTTCTTTTCTTTTTTTTTTTTATGGTTTTTCGAGACAGGGTTTCTCTGTGTAGCTCTAGCTATCCTGGAGTTACTTTTTTCTAGGCTGGCCTTGAACTCACAGAGATACCCCTGCCTCTGCCTCCCGAGTGCTGAGATAAAAGGTGTATGTCATTACTGCTTGGATAATTGGTAGCATTTAATAAGGAATCTTAAAAATTAACAATAAGGAATCTTTGCTCTCTTTCAAAATAAACCAATGGTACCAGACATGTATTTCAGTGGTACATGGCTTACCTTGGGTTTGAAGTCAATAATAAATAAACAAATGCTATCTTTCGACCTTAACAGAGTATCAAGTAAACCATAGTCACAACAGGATTAACAAAAGACCTCACGACTGACTACCTGTCAGATAACTTCATTTCAGAACAGTCCTACAGGGTTATCAGTGTCACGCTCACCTGAGACTTAGAGAGCCTTCACTCTGGACTGCAGAACAGAAAGAACAACACAACTAAATGCCAAGCAAATTTTTCTTTGTTTCTTTGGAAGCTGTCTTTATTTTGAGCAGTCAGCCTTCGTAATTGCTGAGTCAGCTCTCCAGCCCCATTTCTTTTATCTCATACAGAAACACATGAAAACTGTAGAGAACAACGACACTATATGACATTTCAATTGATGAAAACACAGTATGATGTTTAAGTTAGGCTAAACATTTCTACCTTGTCAAACATTTCTCATTGCTTTATGATAGAAACATGTGAAATCTATCTTTCTAGCTTTCTGAAATATATATATTAGTATATCTTTTTTTAGTTTAGTTTTATTTTCTTAGGTCTATGAGGCATGCTCTTGCTAGGAAGCCCTAACTAGCCTGGTACTCATCACGTAGCCCCATACTAGCCTCAAATTGAGCCTCTCGATCGCTGGCATTACAGGGGTGCACTACCATGTCCAGCTATCAGATACTCAGTCACCTGAATGTACAAAGGCCCATCAGAACTTCTTGCTCCCATCCAAGTATTACTTAGCTCTTCAAAAAAATAAACCTAAATCTTACTTTCCACTATACTGTCTGCTTAGTATTTTACTGACACACATATAAATTATAAATCTGAAATGATATATTTAAAGAATGTGAGCAGGTGAGGTGGCTCGGCGGGTTGAGGCACTTGCCACAAAGCCTGACGACCTGGATCCCACCTCCACAATGCACACTGACTCACATGCTGTCTTCTCACCTCCACACATTAACCATGTCAAGCATGTGTCCACACACATACACACTGCACACACACAATAAATACATGGAATGAAAAATGTGTTGCTTTAACTGGTAACATTTGTTGATGAGGGGTGGAAGGAAACCACAGACTTTTAAACCACAAAGAAACAAAGGTGTAAAGACTTTTCTCAATATTCCTTTTGTTCCTTTTGAATTTTTTACCATGAAAAGCTACTGTTTTGTCTACAACAAACAACTCCTAATTTGCTAGGTCTAGAGGTATGTGTGCCCTTAATCCGAGCACTCAGAGCCAGAGGATGCTGATCTCTGTAAGGTCAAGGTCCAGCCTGAACTACATAGCAAGTTCTAGACCAGCCAAGGCTAAATAGTGAGACCTTGTCTCAAAACAAAAACAAAAACAAAACCTTCTCAATTTGAACATCTTTAATTTCAAACTCATGAGACCAGTGAAATGGCTCAGCTAGTAAAGAAAGGCACTTGTCAAGTCTGACAACAGGATTCAATACATGGAACCCACATGTTGGAAAAGAATTGACTCTCAGGCTGTCTGTCCTATGACTTCCATAAGCTGTGGCACTCCTATGTACTCATAGGCATATATATCTATATGTAAATGTAAATCATAATATTGGTCAACCGCATCTATATTACACAAATGTTGTAGACCTTTCATTCTGAAAGGATGTAACTCCGTGGTATGTGTGTGTGCATGCGCGAGTGTGTGTGTGCGTGTGCATTCGTGTGTGTGTGTGTGTGTGTGTGTGTGTGCACGTGCATGTGTTTGTGTGTGTGTGTGTGTGTGCATGTGTAGTTCTGAGTCAGGTTCTCCCTATATAGCTACAGCTGTTGTGTGGCAATTTCCTCCAAAATACAACTTTTTATCTGAGTGAAGATCTTAACACACTGGATGTTCCTACAGAGAAGCTTGCTAAGCTCAGGAACTAACAACTCAAAGACTTTAGGAAGTACTTGAAACCGACCAGATACACTAGATCTTCCCACCCCAAGTGCACATAGGCTGTAAAGACTACTGAGAGAGACTCAGCCACGCCAGGCTTCCTAGAAGAGACTCAGACCAATTGAGCTGTACTGTCCAAAGACACTCTCCTACCTGATGAACTGTTTCCCTGCTGTTCAGAGTGCTAGGTTCCCAGCTTGCAAAAGCATCATCCATGCTAGGATGGGCTTTGGGGATGCAGCTGTCCTTGAAATAATTTATGTTCTTAAAAGTAACCTCTCACTCACATTCCTGATAATTAATACCCATAAAAACACATGTTTCACAGAGCAGTGGTGGCATACACCTTTAATCCTAGCACTCAGGAAGCAGAGGCAGGTAGATCTCTATGAGTTCAAGGCCAGCCTGGTCTACAGAACGAGTTTCAGAACAACCAAGGATACACAGAGAAACCCTGTCTCAAAAAATAAATTAAAAAAAAAAATCAGGACTTTAGTGGTACCCTTACTGGACTGTCACCAGTCCCTATCTGGGCTGAGTAGTCATTTATTCACATCCCTCAAGAAATGTTACACCTCAGTAGTTGGCTGGCCTTGAACTTGGGAATCCCCCTGCCTCAGCTTCTCAAGTGCTGAGATCAGACACATGAGTTACCAGGCCCAACTAAAGCTTCTATTCTCATTCATTTTCTCTCTCTCTCTCTCTCTCTCTCTCTCTCTCTCTCTCTCTCCACGTAGCCCTGGTTGCCCTGAGGGCTTCTATTCTTAAATGAGTCTATTTTTAAGACCCAATCAAATGTTCAGAATGTTCTATTTGAGGGCCAGGGGTAGGGGCCACAAGTGTAAGGAATGGAGTTTGAATCCTCAAAACCCATCTAAAAGATGGGCAGTCCAGCAGCCAGCACTTAAAATACATAGACAAGGGAGTTCAGAGGCACGCTAACTAGACACACAAGCCAAAATCAGCAAGAAACATCGCCTCATTAAATAAAGTGAAGTACAATAGAAGACAAAAACATGTGCCTATACAAGACACACACATACAAATACACAGATGCACACTAAATGCAAATACATGCACAAAAAAAAAGTTAAGAAAAAAAGGACCCTTAGGTTTCATTTTAAAAGTGCATCCAAGGCTGGGTGTAAGTCAGTGGTGGGCACCTGTGTGGCCCCAATTTGGAGCCCAGCAACAACAGGAAAGCACCCAATAGCACAGACCGAAAAGAGTAAGATAAGATGCTCACTCTCTCGTCGGGGTGGGAGTCAAGGATTTCTCTGTTTTCTTTTCTTGTTCCACTGAAGAACTATTAAGTATAAACAAAAGAATACTTTTTAATAGACTGATATTTTATCAATTATTTTTATAGCAAGAAAAATAATCTTAGCTTCCATTTTTAACACAATGTTCTATATAGCATTTCATTAATAATGTTCAACAATCATTTTTTCACTTGTGCCTAGGACATGAGCTCAGTAAAGGCTGAGAATGAACTTGATTCCTAGCACACACCAGCCAATAACATAAAACTCATCAAGTACCAATAATCTGCTGGGCCTAATCAGAACTGTGTTTACCCTCTAATTTCTTAGTGAATGTCCTTAGGACCAAGAGACCCTCAGTCCTGGGAAATGAAGCAAGCTAGGTGGCTCACCTCCATACCTTCTTTCTACAAGGCCAAAGGCCTGGTGAACATAAAAGAGGCCAATCCTGAGGAACATGCTAATTCCACCTGCTGCACTACTACAAACACAACAAGCACATTTATAAGATCTCTGCTTTCTACTTCAGGCTAGCTTTAATTAAAGCTTGTTCATCAAGAACTTGCTATTCAAACTGCACCATTACTAATGAAAAAGAAACCATTTATAACTTGAATATTGTATTATACAATATACTTATTAGCTTTTTTTCAAGACAGGATTTCTCTGTGTAACAGCGCCCTGGCTGTCCTGGACTCAATTTGTAGACCAGGCTGGCCTCGAATTCATAATGAACCACCTGTCTCTGTCTCCAAGGCCTGCACCACCACAACCAGCCTGTAGCTTTTTTTTTTTTTTTTAATGAAGAAGAATTAGAGATTTTATTAAAGATCTATACATTCCTTTATATCACATTATAGTACATAAGAAATAGAAATTACACCATACCTCAATAATTAAAATAAAGAAGCCCCTTTTAATCTTGCAGATAAAAGGAGGACATCATTATCATCCCAGAAAACAGCTACTTGATAGAGCATGGCTTTGAAAAGCAGAAGCCTGGACCCCAGCACCCAAGGAGAAAAGTATAAAAATATTCTCATTTTGTTAGAAATTTTATCTTTAAAAGATAACTCAAATTCTATGAATTTTGTCAACAAGCTTCTGAACAACATGAAACTATACTCTAAAAGTGGCATATCACTACATACCCAATGAAACAAATATAAATAAATTTTACTTACATCATTGGATTGTTATCTGGCAGGTAATATATGAAGTCTCTCATAGTCATTTTTGAACGATCTGGTGGCCTCTGACTTTCATTTGAGCCAAATTTGTTTTTCCATTGTTTCTGTATACAGGGATTTTATAAATAGAATAATTTCAGACACACTAAACTTGATTATACAAACCACTGTCTGAAGTCTTTTAATATAATAACTATGGCTATTTTTAAGAAACCATTTATAACTTGAATATTGTATTATACAATATACTTATTAGCTTTTTTTCAAGAAAGGGCTTCTCTGTGTTAACAGCGCCCTGGCTGTCCTGGACTCAATTTGTAGACCAGGCTGGCCTCGAATTCATAATGAACCACCTGTCTCTGCCTCCAAGGCCTACACCACCACAACCAGCCTGTAGCTTTTTTTTTTTTCCTAATGAAGGAGAACTAGAGGTTTTATTAAAGATGTTTTATTATAACGTATTTTTATTTGTGTGTATGCACACATGTGTGGGCATGGGTGTGTGTGTGTGTGTGTGCCTGTGCACTGTCCCATGGAGGCCAGAGGGGCACTGAGTGACATCGTCTAACACCTTCTACTTGCTCCTTTGAGGCACAGGCCATCTTGGCTAGAGTGGAAGCCAGAAAGCACCAATGACCCTAGCCCCTCTCAGAGCTGAGATTACATCCATTGGAGGAACGCCCAACTTGTTACCTAAGCACTGGGATCCAAATTCCAGTACTCAAGATCATAAAGCATGCACTTTTAACCACTAAGTCACCTCTCCAGCTCCTTATTTTAATAAAAGTCATTTTAATATGGGCTTCACAACAAGAGATAAGAAGAGAAAGGCACTCTGAAGATGGTAAAACATATCTAAGAGAGCACAGCTATGGGATTCTCAAAGATGAGTCACCTCTTAATAGTTTTTTAAACCCCAAGAAACTGACACTAGATAAAAGCTTTGTGTATACAGTTCTGTTTACTGGAGCTAAGAACGTAGCTCAGGGCTAGAGCACAGGCCTCACCTATATGAGCCCGCAGTCCAATCCCCAACACCACCAACATAAGACATTCTATAGTTAGCTAAAACAGCTGGCATTTGTTGTACACTATGTTCTAAATACTAAGACACATTAGTGCAAGAGTATCAATAATAAATCTTCAAAGCCCTCCAGTGAGGTATTGACAGTATTACTGGTAATATTTTACAGATAAGGAAAGACAGAGATACAAAAAGACTAATCTGATCAACAACAAATTGCTAGTGAGGGATGAAGCTAATGTGTGAAGCTTAAGTTTCTAACTCCAAAGTCACCTTACTACTTGTCCTCCACTGTATACTGTAACTGACTAAAAGAACACATTCTAGTGCATGTATGCTGTAAGGTTACGTCATAGTTCAATTTAAAACATTAGCAATTCATTTTGCTCAATGATACTTACTTTAATTCAAATAAATATTCCACATCATTTAGACATTTTATGAAAACTATTTTCACATGCTGTGTATCTTTCCCCATGTTCATAAAAAAACTTCTTTTTCACTCTCACCAAAGCTAGTGAAGTAGGCAGTCATGGTGGCGCACGCCTTTAATCCCAGCAGTCAAGAAGCAGAGGCAGAGGCAGGCGGATCACTGTGAGTTCGAGGCCAGCTTGCTTGGTCTACACAGAGCGAGCCCCAGGACAGCCAGGGCTACACAGAAAAGCCTGTCTCAAAAAACAAAACTAAACAAGTGAAAAGTATAAATGAATAAAATATTTTAAAATGACTATCAAGACAAATGTGGTATTACAAGATTTGGAAGGCTGGATCAGGAGGATGGCCTGGAGTACACACTTTACTCACATACCTTCTCTTTTCTCAATTCTTCTTTCAACATTTCTCTCAGTTTCCGGGCTTTATATATTCGGTACCTGTCTGAACATGGCTGCTTCTCTTTAGCTGGAGTAGGGTGTGGCTGTGGAGCATCGTGATTAACTGCAGAGAAGGGTTGACTCTGTGAAGGAGCACTGACAGTAGGCTTAGCAAGACTACAAGTACGTGAAGCTCGCTTTTTTCGCTGTGAAACTGTAGAGGATGATTTGCTGGACTCTTCAACAGTATCTTCACCACCAGTCTTTTCATCACTACTGAAATTAAAAAGAAAAGAGGGGACATCATGACTAGTTTTAAAACAGCAAGGTCTCATTAAACAAACAAACAAAAACAAAACAAACAAACATAAAACCAATGACCTTTCAGATTTTTGTTGATTACAACACTTGCTTTTAAAACGTTCTTAGCTTGCAGTGGTAGTTCATACTTGTATTCCTAGCACTAGGGAAGCTGAGGTAGGTAGACAGACTACCATAAGTCTGAAGCCAGTCTAGGTTACACAGTGAATCCGGACCAGTTTGAGCTACCTACCAGGTAAGACTGTATCAAAACAACAAAAGGAGACTAGTGAGACGGCTCATGGGTTGTGTCTGTCCACTCTTCTAGAGGACCAGCGTCAGTTTCCAGCACTGAAATCGGGTGGCTCACAAGTACCTGAAACTCTAGCTCCAAAGACCTCACACTTTCTGGCTTGCATGGGTACCTGCGCACACAGACACACTCACACTCACACTCTCTCTCTCTAAATCTTTTTTTTTCCTTTTTCAAGATAGTATATCTCTGTGTAATAGAGCCATGGCTGTCCTGAACTCACTTTGTAGACCAGGATGGCTTGGAACTCACAGAGATCCACTTGCCTCTGTCTCCCAAGTGCTGGGATTAAAGCCGTGCGCCGCTATGCCAGTGGTTAAGAGTGCTGGCTCTTCTTCCAAAGGACCCAGGTTCAAATCCCAGCACCCACATGGCAGTTCACTAAATCTTTTTTTTTTTTAATTCAACAAAAATATCAATTTTTAGTAAATGTAAATCTTAAGGAAGGCTGTTTAATCTTTTTCAAATTTCAGTTCCTAAGCACAATCAAAAACATTAATAGGGGACTGGAGAGATGGCTCAGCAGTTAAGAGCACTGGCTGCTCTTCCAGAGGTCCTGAGTTCAATTCCCAGCAACCACATGGTGGCTCATAACCATCTATAATGAAATCTGGTGCCCTTTTCTGGCCTGCAGCCATACATGCAGACAGAACACTGTATACATAATAAATCTTTAAAAAAAAAAACATTAATAATGTGCTGAGCAAAAACACCTAAAAAACAAAACTAAATCACAGAACACACCTTAAAAATTAGCCAATTTTTAATAACCAAATAGCTGAGAATTTTGGATACTTTTGTTCCTGTTTTGCTACATGTCTGTAATCCCAATACTCAGGAGGCAGAGGCAGGAGGATCAGAAAGAAGTTCAAGATCATCCTGGGCAACATAGTTTGAAGCTAGCTTAGGCTACATGAGACCCTAGCTCAAAAAGGAAACAAAAGTATTTAGTCACTTTAAATCAAATATTGGCTGTGGTACAGATTAGATAAAAATTGCTCAGAAATGAGACTGAAGTCATGACTCAAGGTTAAGAGCACTGACTGGTCTTCCAGAGAACCCGGGTTCAATTCCCAGCACCCAGACAGCAGCTTACAACTGTCCATAACTCAGGGGATCTGAAGTCCTCTTCTAGTTACCATAGCCACCAAGCATGCAAGTGATACACAAAATACATGAAGGCAAACACCTATATGCATAAGAATTTTTTAAAGAAAAAGCCTAGTGTGGTAGCACACACCTTTAGTCACAGCACTAGGGAGGCAGAGGCAGATGGACCTCTGAGTTTGAGCCCAGCATGGTCTACAAAAAGAGTTCCAGAACTGCCGGAGTTACGTAAAGAAACCCTGTCTCAAAAAAGAAAAGAAGCAAGGGCATGGTGGCGCAAACCTTTAATCCCAGCACTCACGAGGCAGAGGCAGGCGGATCTCTGTGAGTTCAAGGCTAGCCTGGTCTACAAAGTGAGTCCAGGACAGCGAGAAATACACAGAGAAACTGTCTCAAAAAAAACCAAACAACAAAAAAAAGGAAGGAAGGAAGGAAGGAAGGAAGGAAGGAAGGAAGGAAGGAAGGAAGGAGAGAGAGAGAGAGAGAAGGAGCAAACAAGAAAACAAAAAGAACAGGGATGTTGCTGAATAGAATTAACATCTATTTCTAATCATACACTATAGCATGGTAGGATAAGCATGGTTAACAACATGTTTTATCATAAAATAGTTATAGACTTTTCTATCTGGAATGCTCTTGACACAAAGAAATAATAAACCTTTAAGGTGATATACCATTACCATGACACATTATAAGTACATATTGAAATAACACATTGTATTCTACAAATACATATAATTACTTTGTATCAGTTGACATTTTAATGTTAAAAAGGAAGTATAGTGGCTGGAGAGACCACTCAGTGGTTAAGAGCACTGGCTGCTCCTCCAGAGGGCCCAGGTTTAATTCCCAGCACCCACATAGCAGCTCTTGTCTGTAACTCCAGTTCCAGGGGACCCAACACCCTCACCCAGACATATGTACAGGCAAAACACCAATGCACATAATAATCATAATCAAAAATTATTAAAAAGAGAGCATAAATCAAGAATTTAAAAGTCTACTTTTATCATATTTTACCATTAGTTCCATATAAAAATTGAAGCTGCCTTAATTTATGAAATAATCTCTCTAAAAAGTCTTTTAAACTCTCTTCTTAAAGCTGAAGATAGGCGCCGGGCGGTGGTGGTGCACGCCTTTAATCCCAGCACTTGGGAGGCAGAGGCAGGCGGATCTCTGTGAGTTCGAGGCCAGCCTGGTCTACAAAGCAAGTCCAGGACAGCTAGAGCTATTATACAGAGAAACCCTGTCTCGAAAACCTAAAAAAAAAAAAAAAAAGCTGAAGATAGATAAAACTTAATGACAGATTGCTTTTCTAACACACACAAGGCCCTGGGGTTCAGTCCCTAGTACACACTCCACTGTCTATCTAAAAACTGTAGCTCTTACAACAATGTTACACACGAACCACTGGAATTTTATATGTTATGTGTATACTGTGTTGGCTTCTACAACTAGCAAAACAAATGATCTCATCAAATAGAGAACAAGGACTAGGGATATTGTTAAGCTGGAAGTGCTTGGACAGCATGCACAGAGCCCTGGCTTTCATCCTCAGCACCACATAACCCAGGCATAATGCCACAGATCTGTAATCTCAGTTTTCAGAAGGTAAAGCAGGAGGATTAGAAATTTAATAAGTTCTAGGCCAACCAGAGCTAGATGAAATTCTGTCTTTAAAGGGGGGGGGCTGAGAGATGGCTCAGCGGTAAAGAGCACTGACTGTTCTTCCAAGGGACCCAGATTGTTATCCCAGCACCCACATGCCAGTTCACAGCTGTCTTTAACTGCTGGGTGTGGTGGCGCACACCTTTAATCCCAGCACTCAGGAGGCAGAGGCAGGCAGATCTCTGTGAGTTCAAGGCTAGCCTGGTCTACAAAGTGAGTTCTAGGACAGCCAGGGCTACACAGAGAAACCCGTCTCGAACAAAAAACAAAAACAAAAAATTAAAAATTAAAACACTGGGCTGGAGAGATGGCTCAGAGTTTAAGAGCACTGAGTCCTCTTCCAGAGGTCCTGAGTTCAATTCCCAGCAACCACATGGTGGCTCACAACCATCCACAATGAAATCTGGTGCCCTCTTCTGGAATGCAGGGGTACATGCAGACAGAATACTGTATACATAATAAATAAATCTTTAAAAAAAATTAAAAAATTGCTAGGCATGGTGGCACATACTTTTAATTCCAGCACTCAGGAGGCAGAGAGCTGCTTGAGTTCCTGGCAAGTAAAAGCTACATAATAAAATTCTATTTCAAAAAAAAAAATTAAACAAATGTATGTGTGTATGTATATACATATCCATGTACATGATATAAATATTCTAAAGCATGTCTCAGGACTATGGTCTATGGGCAGTTTATATCATAATACATTTCTATATAGTTACCAAAAATCTCCAAACTCTTTTGAGCAGTGACCAAGATTAATATTTTCATTCTAAGTAGAAATTTTCAAACAGAGCCAAGTAAGAAACTTTGAAATTATGGTGCATCGTTGAAATATCAAAATAACACACAGCACCGACTCAGATCAACAGAGGAAATGTTGTCACTATGCAAAAGTAATTTGTATCATCTCCCTGTCACTTAACGTGCTTTACTGGCTTCTTCCTGTCTCTGTATTATAAAAACTGCGGTCATCGTATTAACCTGTCACATCTTTAATTCGCACCATCACCTTTTCTTGTTTGTTTTGTCTTTTGAGACAGGGTCTCACTACGTAGCGCTGGCTGTCCTGAATTCACTATGTAGATCAGGCCGGCCTCTGACTCCCGATTGCTAGGACTAAATGAGTGGCCCCACGCCTGCCTCTCATCACTCTCTTCAAACAAGTAAATTTGGGGGAACCACTCTGCCATGCCATGTGCAGGCAGTTTATGCAATCATATCTGATCTCACAATATTGCGTCCAAGGAGGTACTATTAATTTCATCTAACAGAAAGAACAAAGTTTCCCTGAGGACAACCTACTTTAAGTTGTTAAGCTAAGTAGGAGAGCCCTAAATCCAAATGGGATATTTGACGCTAAAGTCGGGCGTCTTAGTTCTGGAAACAGTTATTATAAAGGAGTACACACTCAAAAACCAAAATAGGCAACCTGAGCTCCTCCTTGACAAATGCCGCAGGTGTGGCTCAGTGGCAGGGGGCTTGCCTAACATGGGGAGGTGCTGGGTTCAACCGCATCACCGCGTGGAGGAAGAAAAAAAAATGCTATCAACACTGGTGTTCTCCTTTTAAAAATACTCTCAAGATGAAAATCCCAAACTGCTTTCGGTGTAAAATACTCGATAATTAATTAAAATTCCAATTGATAGTGTGTAACTATCTTTGACTTCAGAATTGTGAAAGCTGGATTCCCATCCTGGAAAACAGTCTCCTCGAGAATCTTAGGGCCGTGACAGATTCATAGTAGTCGCACCCTCGGATCACCGAATAAAACTGCAGCTAGGAGTGGTTTCATCAGCTCAAACCAAAGGCTTGTTGCAGGAGAGGTACCCCGTGGTAAAATCCAACAGTTCGGCTTCATACTCGTTCTACAAGACCTTACCTGCTCCCGGGAGCCTTTTCCTGGGGTTCTGCTCCGCGGGAATCCACCGCAGGCACATCTGTGGGCTCCGCTGGCTTCGGAGCGGACTCGGTGGCAGGCTCAGGAGGCTTGGGAGCCTCTGGTCCAGGCTGGGGATTGGGAGCGGCGGAGCCCCTGGTGCCTACACCAGGCCTGACATTCGGCTTCACGCTAAGGCGTGCCCTGCGGAACATGGCGGAGCCAGGGGGCCGGGAGCGGCGGCTCCACGGCCGCGCTCAGCCCAGAGCCCCGCCGCTGCCCGAGGGCTGGGACACTCTCCCTCCCACACGGCCACAACCACCAGCCCCGCGCTGGCTACCGCAGTTCCGCGCCCCCTCCGCCACCTCCGCTCTCCCGCCACCTCCTCCTCTTCATGACCCTGCCACACTAATAGCTAAGTTTCTCCTCCCCGAGTCCCGGCTCCCAAAAGGCACCGGAAATCATTGCGTAATCACGCGGCGCCGCCGATTGACGTCAGACTCCGGACGCCGGAAGCCTTAGCAACTCCAACGCTCTGTGCTTCGGTTACCTGTGAGCCAGAGATTTTTGTTTTTACTAAAAGATAGGTATTGTTTCTTCGGTAAGACCTCAGGAGATGTTGAAAAGAGAGGGAGCGAGCGCGGAAGCAAGTGAATCCTGCGGCCCAAACCTTTAATTTTTTTTCCCCGCGGTGTCGGGGTTTGAACCCAGGACCCCTAGCAAACTCCCAATGCACGCTACTACAGAACTTCACCCCCAGCCTACTTAACTGAATCTTTTGTAGACTATTAAAGAGATCCAGAGAAGATGCAAAGAGTGCAAAATTGCAGAGCCTGGTGGTACATGCCTGCAGTCCAAGCACTGGGGAGACGGAAGAAGTCACGACAAGTTCCTGGTCAGCCTGGACTATCTAGCAAGACCTAATCTCAAAAGGACAGTAAAACAAAATATTGTGAGAGAAACTGGAGAGATGGCTCAGCGGTTAAGAGCACTGGATGTTCTTCCAAAGGACCCGGGTTCAAATCACAGCACACACATGGCAGTTCACAGCTGTCTGTAATATATATTATGAGACCAATGCCTTACCACCAGTGCATCCCTGGAGCATAGAATCTGTTGGTTTTAAGTTTTTGTGACAGTCTCTTATAGCCAAGGCTGACCTTCAACTCTTGATGCTCCTTCCTCCATGGGCTGAGTGCTGAGATTACAGGCATGGATGTGCTACCATACCCTAATAGAAAAAAAAAAAGTTTAAGTATGATTATCGAGGGGTGAGTATTTGTGGCTGCCATGGAGTCCAGAGAGTTACAAGTAATTGTCAGACTCTTGATATAGGTGCTGGGAACCAAACTAGGGACCACTGAAAGAGCAGGAAATGATCTTAACTATTGAACCATCTCCAACACCCCACCTCCGCTGAGAAATTTTTAATTGAGTAAAACAATTTGAAATTCTGTATGAAGAAATTACAAATGGTCATCTATTGAAAGAGAAGCTATGAAGCACTTCATTGGAAAAAGATATTCACTGTATGTCCTTTTGTACACTTTAAAGAACATATTGCCTGTCAAATTATTATACTCTAAACTTTGCACACTAATATGAATATTCTTAATCTGCTTCCAGAGATAGCAACAAAGCAATAAATAAGACAGTCTATGTTACAGAGGAGAAAGTACAAAACAAATGAACAAGATAATCAAGAATGTGTTCAATTTAATTGTAGTCTCTAAGTGACACACTGCAAAATCTGTCAAAGCACCCCCTCCTTCCTGCCCCAGCCTACAGCCTGCAGCCTGCCATAAGGTTCCACCCTAGGAGCTGTCAAAATGGTGCCACCTGTCAAAATGGTGGCACTGTCAAAACAGCAACACCTCCTCAGCCTGCTGCTATCATGAGGTACTGCCACAGGAGCTGTCCACATTCCCACCTAAGCCTGTGGCCTTCATGAGTTACAACCACAGGAGATGTCCACAGTGGCAGCACCTCCTCACCAGCCTTAAGCACCTCCGAAGCAACGGCACCTTAGCCAAAGCTGGCAGCGAGGAAGATCTTCCCATCCTAACCCATGGGCCCAAAGCAAGGAAAGGGGGGGGGGGTAAAAAGTCAACAATCCTCCTGCCCCTAGAGGCATTGCAGATGTGGCTGATGTGTCACATGTGCATCAGTAGGTGGCAGAGAGGAGAGGCTATGTCTACTTTCAATGTTCTGACCTATGAATATCTGAATGAATAGTAGCCCAACATTCCCAATGGTGGGGTGGGGAGGGGGTACCACTAGAACCACTAGATCACCATGGAGCCCAGAAGGAGAACTTGCCTGTGTTGACTCCCAGTCCAGCACTAGGCAAGCACCAGATAGACTCCCAGGACACGAAGCAAGCCAGAGACTAGGGGAACCTTGCCTGGCCCTTGATGAGAGGGTTGTGCCTGAGCCAGCCCTGAGGGTCTGAGTGTGAGAGAGCCAGTCCTGCCTTTTTTCTGCTTTGTGGCATTGTTGTTGAGGGAGAGATCTCCTCCCCTCCCTTTTGCCCTCACCACTGGTGTCCAACAGAAGATCTGGCCCCTGATGGAGTCACAAGAACAGGAGAGCTGTCCTTGCCCCTCATGTGCTGCAGCACTTGGGAGAGCAGGCCCTGCACCTTACCTGGGCAGTACAGTACAACTGGCTCTGGATGTAGGGGTTGTGGGTAAGTCGGCCTGGAGGGAGTAAGTGTGGGAGAGCCATCCCTGTCTTCTGTCTGCTTTGTGGTATTGGTGAGGGAGAGTTCTTTACTCATTGCCCTCGTCACAGATAGCAGGCATTGCCTTTATGGGGTTTTGAAAGCAGGAGAGCTGATCCAGCCCCTTACCTGCTGCAGCACTCAGGAGAGCAGGCCCTGCACCTTATCTGGGTAGCACAGTAGAACTGACCTTGCAAGTGGGGGTTGCAGGTCCAGAACCAGGGCTTTGAATTAGCCCACTAAAACATACACCCCATGGATGAACTACTGAAGTGCACAAAGAGGCCAGTTCCACAGAACCAAAACTACAGGATCTCCACAACACAGGACAATGACAGCATATCTGAGAGGAGTCCCAGTGAGGTTCCAGTATTGACAAAGTAGCAGAAGCTAGAGGCTTCATACCAGATCAAATAGTCATTATAATGAACATTTGCAAGCAAAAACATGTGAACAAAAGAGAATATTGTGGGACACACTGAGATACACTACAGCTTCCACAATGAGATTTTTTTTAATGTGGAGGGAAGCTGTAAGGGTGGAGGGTGGGTCTTAGGGGAGGTGGGAGATGAGAGGGAACAGGGTGCATGATGTGAAATTCACAAAATTAAAAAAAAAGAAAACAATTTAAGCTATCAATCCCTGAGCAAGAAACCCCACTATGCCTGAGCTTCCCACAAAAACCCACCAATCCCTGAGCTTCCCACAAAAACCCACCAATCCCTGAGCTTCCCACAAAAAAAACCACCAATCCCTGAGCTTCCCACAAAAACCCACCAATCCCTGAGCAGGAAAACCCCAAGTCCTGAGCTTTAATCCCACCAATCCTCACTCTGGAAATCTCTGCCCTGAAGAGCTCTGCTCCCTAAAAAATCCTATATAAGCCCTGCCCTTTGTTCGGTTCCCTGCTGTCCTCTCCCAGGAGCAGTGACAGCCAACCCTGGATTTGTCCCTCCATACCTTGGACCCTCCCAAAAAATCTCTTTTATGAGATTTGTTGCCTGGTGTGACTCATCAGAAGAAGCCAAAAGCATTGAGGAGAAGAAGCAGAGTTGGGTTGAGGCTCCTGAGCTCCTCAGTTCAGCTGGGGATACCCTACCCTGGCAGTTACAATGCCTCTGCTGAGGACATTTCTCAGAGCTGTGTGATTCCTGGGCTCCAGTGTTTGAGAACACTGTCCAACTTCAGAGCTGTTTGGTTCCTGGGCTCCTGGGTCTCAGGACACATGTCCATCTGAACAGGAAGGCCACATTAAGGAAAGAAATTTCAAGAGTGATATAATAAGAGTCCTGGGGTACTGGAAGTAGAGAAGTTTGACAAGGCCTTTATGATAAGACAAGAAACAGGTAGCCCTAAGGTTTACCTGGTAGTAATGAAGCAGTATTGAGCTGTTGGGGTTTTTCTGTTTGTTTGTTTGTTTGTTTGTTTGGTTGGTTGGTTTTTGGTTTTTCACGACAGGGTTTCTCTGTGTAGCAGTACTGGTTGTCCTTGAACTCTCATTGTAGACCATGCTGGCCTCAAAATCACAGAGATTCGCTTGCCTCTGCCTCCTGAGTGCTGGGATTAAAGGCGTGCACCACCATAAAATAACAGCCCGGCTAAACTGTTATTTTAAATTAATAAAACTAAAATATACCAGTCATTTGATTTCACCAATGAAGACTCAGGAGCTAGATACGGGGGTGAAAACCTGCTAGCTCAGAGAGCAGAGAAAGCACCCAGCTGGCACTCCTATTCAGCTGAAAACCTTAGAAAAAAAAAAAAAAGCCCAGAGCTAAAAAGCTAATTCTCCTCCAGGATGTCTTAAATACCCTGCAGCTCAGTGTCCCTCTTTTCTGCTTAATCCCTGTCAGAGGGTTTCTTTCTCCACTTCTTGACCTAGGGTTAACTTTATTTAATCCTGTGTATAGAAAGCTCTTGGAGTAGAAGTTTTTCCTAGTGCAGATCCACATCACAAGTACTTGTTTACAGTAAAACACCCCTAGGATTAAAGGCTGAGCCATCCCATAATTAGATTTTTTAATTCACAAATTCAGGGTTCACAATGTGATCAAATGTTCTGAAGCAATATTTGTGATACAAATCCATGACACAGAAAAACATAAAGCTCTCTCTTCTGTAACAAAAAATTTATTTATATGAATATATGTATTAATACTTAACAATTACCTATAAAGTTCCTAAATACTAAAACCCAAACCCTATTTCTAAAACCTATAATTTAACTAAGAATATTTTTTTAAGATTTATTTTACATATATGAGAGCTCTATCTGCATGTACCCCTGCATGCCAGAAGACGGCATCAGATTTAATTATAGATGGTTCTGAGCCACCATGTGGTTGCTGGGAATTGAACTCCGGACCTCTGGAAGAGCAAACAGTGCTCTTAACCGCTGAGCCATCTTTCCAGCCCCAAGAGTATCTTAATATCTAAAATACTCTAATATCTATAAAAAAACAAACAATTAACACTAACTTAAGTTTGTTAAAAGGATATTAATTCTCTGAGGTTAATTTTCTTGGCATGGATCCGTACAGATGGGTGGTTTTCAAGAAATCTTTCAATCTTAAAGTCTGTGAGTCTTATTCATCAGATCTTAAAGCCAGTTTATAAGTTTAATCTGTTTCAACCACTGATGTGGGGCAGCCTTTTAATCAGACAAGAATTGCCTCTGTGGTCCTAGGGCCCAATTTTTACAAGATTAAAAGTTCCCAATCATGCTGGAGAGATGGCTCAGCGGTTAAGAGCACTGTCTGCTCTTCCAGAGGTCCAGAATTCAATTCCCAGCAACCACATGGTGGCTCGCAACCAGCTATACTGGAATCTGATGCCCTTTTCTGGCATGTAGGAGTACATGCAGATAGAGCTCTCATATACATAAAATAAATAAATCTAAAAAAAAAAGTTCCAAATCGCCTGTTCACTGTTCTGATGCTCTGGGGCTTTGAGGGAAGATATTTCTTTGTTCCAGAGTTCTGAAGCACCAAAGAGGGTCTATGTTTACTTTCTCTACTAGTGTGGACTCTCAGCAGGTCAGTGCAAAATGGTGATGCATTGCGGCATGGTGAGGTCTCTCAGCATGTGTTGGCAGAAGCCAAGGAGGAGCACAGTCGAGGCCTCCTGGGCTTCTGATTTAAATCCCTTGTGTCATAATGAATCATAATGATTTCAGCCATGAATTCCAGCATTTTATTGCCATAGTCCCTGGTGGGCTTTCCAAGGCACAGCTCCACAACACTGTGTCCTGTGGTCCCATGATCAATGATGTCATCTGCTCTTGGCTGGCTTTCAAGGCATGCCCTTCAATGTTAATCACATCTGGACCTAATTGGATCTGCCCATATCTTTTACCTGAGACGCCAAACTTCCAAAATCCCTATGCTGCTAGATGCTACACTAACTTCACTAACCCTACCACATTCTTCTTCAATGTTCTGTAAGAACATCCTAGCTGGGTGTGGTACAAAGTGCCTTGACCCCAATTCTTGAGAGATAGAGGCAGGAGGATCAGAAGTTAAAGGTCATCCTCGGCTTTGAATTGTTAGGACCAAGGTTCACTTGACCAAACTTTAGTCAGGCTTCAGAAGCCTGGGAATTTTGAGTAGGCCCTGAGCTGCAGGTCAACTTGCCCCAGAATCTATCATGTACTATGCCCCCAGGACATGGAAGCTCTAACCATTACCAGGAGTCCAAGTTCCTGCCTGGGTAAGACCAGTTCCCAAAGCAACAGGGAGAACAACAAAACCACAGGTTGCCAATGGCCATGAGTTTACAAATTCTCACCTTGTTTCCTAGGTCACCTATGCTAGCCGATCAAAGTACTGTTGCTTGATGATTGATTCTGCCTTGCTGAACTGTATTTAACCTAAACTGAAATTCTGTTCAAGGTCTCTTCCCTCTCCTTGCATGGAGAGTCTGTGAGGTTGACCCCAGCATGCTGGCTAATAAAATCTTCTTGCTTTTTGCAGCGTTCTCAAATTCCTGGTGATTCCTCCATCACCCCACATTCAGGTTCAGAAATCTGTTTCTTGAACCTAACAGAATCCAAGCCAGCTTGGGTTACATGAAACCCTTTCAATAAGTCAGAGGAGAGAGAGAGAGAGAGAGAGAGAGAGAGAGAGAGAGACTACCATATTAATAAAAAGGGGGAAAGGGAAGAAAAACCTAGAGAAATAGCTCATCTAGACACTGACAGAGAATACATTTTGTGAAAAGGAAGGAGACAGGGTCTGTCTGTGTAGCCCTGGCTGATCTGGAGCTATGTAGACAGTCTGGCTTCAAAGTTAAAGAAATCCACTTGCCTCTCCCTTCTTATTGCTGGGATTAAGGATGTGAGTCAACACACAAGGTCCACAAATTCTTTTGAAAATAGAAAGTTAAAGCCAGTCTGTCCTATATGAGACCCTGATTCAAATACGTAAGAGAAAGGAGTGAGAGAAAGAACACAAGGGCAGGAAACCTGAAGGCTAGGGGTAGACAGTTCAGTACTTAGTATAGGCAAAGTCTTGGGTTCAGTCAGCAGTACTAAAATATAAGAAGATGCTCAAGAAATCTCAAAATGCCAGGAGTGATGACACATGCTTGTAATCCCCTCACTCCAGAGGCTGACACACAGAAATTGCATGCGTTTGAAAATAGCCTATTCTGAACAGTCAGTTCCAGGTCAGCTAAGGTTACACATTTAGATTCATTAAATAAGTACTTGTATGAGGGCTGGAGAGCACTGGTTGCTCTTCCAAAGGACCCAGGTTCAAATCCCAGCACTCACATGGCAGTTGAGAACTGTCTGTAATAACTGGCCGTGGTGGCACACACCTTTGATCCCAGCACTCGGGAGGCAGAGGCAGATGGATCTCTGTGAGTTTGAGGCCAGCCCAGTCTACAAAACAAGTCCTGGACAGCCATGGCTGTTACATAGAGAAACCCTGTCTTGAAAAACCAAAATTAATTAATTAATTAATGACTATTTGTGAAAGAATACTATGTCAAAGATATCTCAGCAACCTTGTGGTCACTGCTGGAACATACAGCTTTCCACAGCAAGTACTTATACAAGGTCTTTTCATAAATTCTGTGTTCCACCTAAGAATCCAAGACATTGCCCCAACTTTGCAGATTAGAAAAATCAAAATTAGATTTAATTCCCTACTCATAAAGGCATAAAGCAAAACTTTATTTTATGGAGATTTTATTGGTTTTCATAGATGTATTTATTTTTATTTTATATGTATGAGTAACTTTGCTTGCATGTGTGCATGTGCACCATGCATGTGCCTGGTGCCTTGGGATGGTGAGATGACAGCATCAGATTCCCTGGCACTGAAACTGTGGGTGGTTGTGAGCCACTCTGTGATGCTGAACAACAATTGCTTTTTAGTGATTTCTCCAGCTCCCCCACCCAAATTAATTTTTACTATTAAATATGTCATGAGACAGTTGCTACACAAGTTTGTGAGGTAAGTTTGTTAGTGTCATCAGTAATTTTAAAAGTCTACAGTTTAGAGGCTGGAGAGATGGTTCAGAAGTTAAGCACTTGCTGCTCCATCATGAGGACCAGAGTTTGCATCCCAGTACCCATGTCAGGAAGTTCACAAATACCTGTAAGTCCAGCTCCAAGGGAGCCAACACACACACACACACACACACACACACACACACACACACACACACTAAACAAACAAACAATAGTCTATTTTTCTCTAGTGTTCTCCATCTCCTGCAGAGTCTCAGAAGACAGGGTCAGGGTCTCACTATGTAGCCTGGGCTGTCCTGGAACTATGCTTGGTATGTAGACCAACTGCCCACAAACTCAAACTGACCAAGACCTGCCTACCTCTCCCTCTGGAATTAAAGGCAAGCTCCTGGCCCTCTGGCAGAAACTCTCAATGTATTCTATGTGCATGATGTCCATCCTTGTAACCTTACAACTCAAAAAAATATAATTTCATCAGGCGTGGTGGTGCATGCCTTTAATCTCAGCACCAGGGAGGCAGAGGCAGGTGAATCTCTCTGTGAGTTCAAGGACAGCCTTGTAGGGAGTTAGATTAATATACATTAGATTTAGTAAATATCTAGGTTTCTGATACAGTCTCTTAATCCGGGGCATGAAGATCAACTTGGCTGTGGACAATTAGTTTATCAGCTTGTGGACTAAAAACAATGATGAAGTCACGTGAAAGTCACATGAAATTAGGGGAGCCTATGGACTAAAACAAGGTTGAAGCCAGGTAAAACAAGGAAAGACTTTATGACCTGGCATTGTTTTCAACTGCTAAGTGGTCAGAGCCCAAATTAAGCTGAACCACGTGGAACAAGGAGAGATCCTATTTAAGGACAAGTGGATGAGCCCGGGAGAGCTGCTGCATGCTAGTCTCATTCTACAGTTCAAATTAGCTTCAAATGTGCCATCCTACTGCCTCAGTCTTCTGGATTACAATCATACTACACTACACTGGCTTCCCCTTTCTTGATATTTTTTAGGTGTTGGGATTCAAATCCAGGGCTTTACATACTCTAAACAAGTATCTGCCATCAGGCTATATTCCTGATCCAAGGATGATCTTTCATCTCCATATACAACTAGGCCAGAGAGTCTTTCCTCCTCCTTGGGTACTCAAGAAAGGGTTCATTGAGTAGAAGCAGTTTTGACCAGGACAGGGTAGAATGTGAGGAAGGTAATAAGTGTACAGGCTCCCTGATGTTTCAGGATATTTGATCACACTGTGAACCCCAAGATTGTGCATTGGAAAAGCCTGTTTCTAGTTGTGGTATAGCTCCGCCCTAGCACACACCTTTAATCCAAGAGCTTTCTGTTTATTGTGAACAGGATTAAATAAAGATAACCAGAGGTCAAGAGGTGGAGCAAGTAACCAGTTGACAGGAAGTGAACATAGGAAAAAAAAACCACAGAGAATGAGGGGAAGTCAGGAGGACGGATAGAGAGATGCACAGAAGTAGAAAGGAGGAACATTTAGTTTGAAGGGTTTTTAGGACAGCATAGAGAAGGAGAAATGGCTTTTTCCTTCTGGGATGTCAGTTGAGGAAGAATGTCAGCTGGGTGCTTTCTCTGCCTCTCTAGGCCAACAGGCTTTCTCACCCTGGCATCTGGCTCCTGAGTATTGGTAAAATCAAACAATTGAGGTTTTGTTTAAAAACAACAAATAATAGCATACTGAGTGCTACTGTATACTGCACTTGACATAGTATCTCTCTTACGTGCATATGTATACACGTATGTGTGTCTACATGCATGCACAAGTGTATTTGGAGGTTAGAGGACAACCTTAGGTGTCACTCTTCAGCAGCTGTCCACGTTTTGAGACCGGGTCTCTCACTGCCTGGAACTCACCCAGCAGGCTAGGATGGCTGGCCACGGAGTCCCAGGCATGCACTTGACTCTGCCTCCCCAGTGCCTGGTTCACTATCACGCAATTACCACATCCCTCTTTAACATGGGTTCTGGAAAGAACTCACCACTGTGAGTTTACCAGACTCATATTAGTCCATCAACAAAGAGAGAAAAATTGCCTCATTTTATAGGTAAAGTGGATTTGTACAATGAAATACTGTACCCTATCTGACAAGACTAATTGGTAAAACTAGGCTATTTTTTCCCTTCCTTCCTTCCTCTTTTTCTTTTAGGGCTACACTTTCCTGTCATTCCACCTCTCGACACTTTTTCTCTAGACTAGTTGACTCCATACGTTCATAATTGTAAAAGTTAGGTAATATGTACGTTGGGGCACACAGCGTCATGTATACTTTTGTATGTATTTAAAATATTAAACAATAGCCGGGCGTGGTGGCTCACGCCTTTAACCCCAGCACTCAGAAGGCAGAGGCAGGCCGAGTTCGAGGCTACCCTGGTCTTTTAAGTGAGTCCAGGGCAGCCAGAGATACACAGAGAAACCCTGTCTGGAAAAACAAAACAAAAATCCACAATAAAACCGTTTAAAATACCCAGGCAAAAATTCGAGACTCCAGGCCACCTCAGTTTGTAATAATGGACAGGTAAGAAAAGAAGTCTCAGCTCAAGGAGTGGTACCCAGGGGATGGAACTCAGGGTGTCGCTCACGTTGGGCAAGCGCCATTCCATGAGCCTCCGCCCCCGCCCCCCCCCTCCCGCCAACCCAATGCAACCACTTTCACTCATTTGTTTTGGGTCACAGGTAGGTTGTGGAGCTATTCTGGGCTCTTCTGAATCGCATCCAACCACAGAGGCTGAGCTTAAAACTCCCAAAGTTCTGCCCATCAGGAGGAGGGCACAGGGATAAATGTGCCACGAACAGGCTTTGGAGGCTGCGTGAAATGCGCTTCTTCCGTCGTCCTCGTTAGGTCGCTTCTGCCAGACGTAAAGCCCACCTTCAGGGTGGCTGCTAGAAAGGGAGGGTTGGGTCACCTCCCTGCCCTTTCCGTCCCTGGGAGCCTGTGGATGGAGAGATCAGGAAACGCTGGAGTTCTTTGTGGGAAGTTAGGCGCACAGTGCCGTCTGCTTGTCACTAAACGCAGCGTGGCTCGGCCAGGGGAGGCGAGCGAGAGAGCGGACGCCACCCTGTGCCCACCACGCGGGGGCGGCGGGGCCGAGGCCGGGCGCGCACGCGCAGTGGCTCACCAGCCACGCCGCGGCTGTTGTGGGGCGGTGGGCGGGGCGGCTGGCTGACCTAGCGAGGCGTTGGCCGCGCCGAGGGCGGTCGCCGGGTTCAAGCCTTCCTCAGCGCCCGAGCGGGCAGCGACGGCTGCCGAGCGCACTAGCGGCCGCTGGCCTCTCCGAGCCGCTGTCGTCGAGGCTCCGGCCGGTGGTCGGCATGGCCCGTGAGTCCTGCGGCCCGTTGGAGGGACGCGGGAGGGAGGGCTGGGGGAGGGACGGGAGCGGAGCGGGGGCAGGGTGCGCGTGCGCAGAGGGCGGGACGGGAGCTCCAGGTAGGACAGGTACCCGGTTCCAGGGGGTGGGTGTGCGAGAGAGGAGACTGCACCCACCGACTGCGTGTGCGGCCGCTGTGCGGGACGGTCTGCCGAGCCGGAGCGGCCGCCTGAGCGCTGGAAGCCTGCGGAAGAGCCGGGGGTGCCCTCCAGCTCTTTTGTTTGTTCCTGGAAATGGGGGCGTTGCTTGAGCCCATCCTCTGCTGGCTTTTAACAGGCAAACTCCGGGGGGGGGGGGGGGAGCGGTGGGACTCTTCTCTCCATCCCTCTTCACACACCCTTCAAAAGCCAGAATTTATTTGGCTTGGCTTGTGTACACCACCACTGGAACGGCTGTTTAAAAAAAATATTTTATTTCTTTCCTTGTACTGTATTGTGTTGTTTTTTGTTTTTGTTTTGTTTTTCTTTTGAGACAGGGTTTCCCAGTGTACTCCTGGCTGTCCTGGAACTCGCTCTGTAGACCAGGCTGGCCTTGAACTCAGAGATCTGCCTGCCTCTGCCTCCCCATGCTGGGAGTAAAGGCGGAGTGATGTGATAATACACTTAAATTCTTGAGTGTTTCCACTTAAGCTTCCTCCTTGTCAGTCTTGGAATAACTATGTGATACTCGCTTTCTTACTAATAAAAGTAGAATAAAACTTTAAGGTTCATATAAATAAGGACTTTTTTTTTCCGAGACAGGGTTTCTCTGTGTAGCCGTGGCTGTCCTGGACTCACTCTGTAGACCAGGCTAGCCTTGAACTCACAGAGATCTGCCTGCCTCTGCCTCCCAAGTGCTGGGATTAAAAGCGTGCACCACCATATTTTGAACTGCCATGTAGGTGGTGGGATTTGAACCTGGGTCCTTTGGAAGAGCAGTCAGTGCTCTTAACCACTGAGCCATCTCTCCAGCCCTAAATAAGGACTCTTTAATATTGATTATTAATAATTTTGGGGATGGGAAAAGAGCATGACTATTTATCATTGTAGGTGGAAATCAAAGAGAACTTGCCCGCCAGAAAAACATGAAAAAGACCCAGGAAATTAGCAAAGGAAAAAGAAAAGAGGATAGCTTGACTACCTCTCAGAGAAAGCAGAGGTGAGTAGTGCTAATAAAACAATTTTCAAGTCAGCGGCAGTTTGATTGACATATTTTCAGAATGAATGAAGAACATGTTTAAATCCTTGCTAGAACTGAGCCTTACCTACAGTAAGGGTTAACACTGTGTATCTGTGTAGCTCTAAGTACACTGAAACTGCCCTGTAGTCATTGTCCCAACCTGTGGTTGGAGGATTTCAAGCCCTGAAGCTGTCCTCTGCTTGCGGCTCCTACAAATTAAGAATTTTATTGTAGAAAATAACAGACACCCTCCAGTTGTATGCACTGTTATATGCACAGGATACTATGTTTCCAAAGCAGACAGCTTGCCCCCATGAGTCAGATTAACAAGTGACTCAATTATAGAGACCAGTGTTCTGAAAAGACCACAAAGTACAGCTTCTGGACGTCCATTGGGGTTGGAGGGAATGTTGAGACACAGGGTTGATATAAGACCTTATGCTACTCGGAGACCAGCATAGGCTAAAGAGACTTATAGACCTTGTCTCAGGAAGTGGGAGGTGCATGCTGCGGGTGTAGCTCAGCAATAGAACACTTGCCTAATGTCTGTGAAGCCCAAGGTCCATCCCTAGCACTTCAGATGACTTTGTATGACAAATGACACATAACTGCCACAGAAGCACTTTAGTGCTCAGGCAGTGTTGATCAGTTGTAATCCTAGGACTTAGGAGGCTAATGTAAGAGAATCGGGACTTTGAGGCCACCCTGGAGGACATGACAAGATACTGTCTCAAGAAAAGATAAATGCTTCAATTTTTTTTCACATTTATTTTGTTTGTGTGTGCGTGTGCGTGTGCATGCGAGTGTCTTGTTGGCCCAAGAAAAATCTTTAATGTGGCTGCAGATTACTATGCTTCAAAGGGGAGTACAGGACCTGGAAGTATAGTTTAGTGTTAGATCACATGCTTTGCGTACTTGAACTGCAGGTTCCATCCCCAGGACCATACATACATAATAAAAATTTAATTCCAAGTTATAACTTCTATCATTATATAGAATAACAAAAACTGGCAACTGGGGCACATGAATCTCATCCTGCTTACACACTCCATGAGTACAGGAATCTAGGCTGAAGATGTATTTTAGTGTCATGTCGCGTCGACCTCGACCAGCAAGAACGACGCAACTCGCAAAAGCTCTTCTCAAGCAGTTTATTCAGGTCCCTTGAAAACAGTCTTCTGAAAATGCCCGGGCAGACCCAACCCACAGGCTAAATACTATATGAACAGCCAATCAAGTAAAGCCACGTGGTGCTATCTTAGAGGCCCACGTATGCGGAAGCAAGCCAGATCAGCAGTCTTAACCAAATATGGACTTGTTTACCACCGAGAGCGCTCACCATCGGGCTGGTGGAAGGCGGAAACCGGCGCCATCTTTAGGATGCAGCACGTCACAGCTCTCTACAGTTCCTCCTTTTTTGTTTTTAAAAATGTAGCTAGAAGTCCCTGGAAAGGCTTCGTAATCCCCATATCTGGGGATCTCACGGCGGGCCTGAGCCTGTAGGAGGTCGGTGCTCAAACTCTTACTCGTCTCTGAGTCAGCCTCCCCACTCAGGGCTGCCCTGTCTTAGGTGGCCGAGACTTACCCGTCTACTCGGTCATTGACTTGCCAGACCCTAATATCCGTGGAACGAATGCCTCAGTGGGCAGGGACTATGCTCAGTGAAGATTTAAGGCTTCATGGCAGTGAGCCATGCCTGAGGGGACTGACCCGCCTCAATGGCGACAAGGGCCTGTATAATCATGGCTGCATTACGCTTCTATGTGGCTCTCATCTTGTAGATGCACCATAGGCAAACCAGAGAGGCTAGTATCATCAGTATTGCCAAAGAGCCTATGCCCACCCACTCCTTAAGATGATCCATAGCCGCCTGTATCCAGGAAGTCAAACCATTAGCCAGGCTCAGATCCACCCGAGTGGAGTTGATGTGGACGATTGTGGCTCTCAGCTCTCTCATCTTATTTTCAAAATCAGCCGACCAATCCTGTAAGAGGAGCTTTGACAATTGCTTAGACAGATTAGCAGCCTTTGTTAAATTTTGATACCGCACCGAAGTAGCACACAAACCCTGCATTTTCCACTCACACCCCAACTGTGCTAGTTGCCAAAGAGAATCAATCTGTTCTTGTATTAAATCTATGCGTTGATTAACTATCGTAAGTTCTCCTTTGAGATGAGAATTCATAGAGGTCTGAGTATCCAATGCCTGTGCTACATTGTCTGAGATGTTATTCAAGGCATTGGCAGTCTGTATAGAACTAGACAAGGCAATAGCTGAGGCAGTAGCCCCCACAGCAGCAACAGTGATGGCAGTAACAATAGCTACAGTGATGCCAAAATCTCTTTTAAGCCTGAATAGCATCATGGTATTAGGGGCCTCTACAGGAACTGGTACATATCGAGGCATTCTAGTCACCACAGCCACAGGAAAGGCTGTGGCATTCCAGCACAGGGCATAAAAGCATGTGTCTGGAGTGCATACTAACTTTTCTTCACCCAAGGATGCACTCCCATTACTTACAATCCACAGAAAAGGAGGCCAGAGACACACTGGTGAAGCTGAAAAGGTCTTGTTCTTGGACAAAAGAAATGTCACATTCCCCCAGCCACTGTTACCACTAGAATCTCCGACCCCCACAGAATAGTTCCCCAAAGAAAAATTGCCCTTTTGATAAGATCCTCCTCCAAGCATAATGACAGGTCCCAAGTCCATGCAACTTCCATTTACTCCACACAAAAGCCACAAATCAAAAGGATTAGTAACAGTCTGTTGCATACCCAATGCAGTCCGATCTCTATCCATAGTAGATATATTGAGCAATCCTGAACAATTTTCATTTACTACATGACTAATTGAGGGACTAAAGGAAAAATATCTACCCTGAACCCAAACTGCTCTACGCTCCTGACATCCAGTCCAGGGAAAAGGTCCTTCCTCTCCTGCGGATCCTCTACAAAAAGGTGCCCAGCGTGGCTGTCTGGGGGGGTCCCGGTCAGAGACTCATGTGGGCCACCATCCTTCAAGGCGAGAACCGTTAACTGAGATATTAAAACCGCATGCGCCATTCCAAGGAGGAATCTTTGATACAAAGTCCACCGACTGCCGAGACAATTTAATGCACTCTGTATCATCTGACCTATTGAAGCTCATTAAAAGGCACAGACTACGCTTCAAGCTGACATTTCTATTACACTCTATAGGGCTTTTCTGATCATCAAAGGGAAGGTAGGGTAAGCCTAAGCTTCTATTACTGCTAAATAAGCGTGGGAACACAGTTGCATCATGTCTGACCGGCATCGGCTTTGGGAATATCGACAGGATCCCCCATCTCGGCTCGGTCATTCCTGACATACTCACTGCTACTATCACCAGGATCCCTAGGAAGGTCTTCATGACGAATCTTCCTCACAAGGCGGTCAGGCACCCACACTGGATCTTGTTGGTCCTGAGGAAAAACACAAACAGATCCTCTCGCCCATGTTAGCACGGGGTCAGGCCCTTGCCAAGAGCCTGTCAAAATATCCTTCCACTTCACCATGCCTTTAGGTGGACCATGGGAATCCTGATGTCTGTCCGCTGCTGAGCGGCCTTGAGCATCCAAATTGAAAAAATTTAAAGTAAATAAGGCTAAAGACATTCTCTCCTTGGGGGTATGGCCTTGGCCTATTACCCCTTTCTGTTTTTGCTAACATTCTTTCAAGGTGCGATGAGCACGCTCCACAATTCCTTGTCCTTGAGGATTATATGGTAATCCGTGATTAAGCTGTACCTCCATCTGGTTGCAGAAGGAGACAAAGGACTGAGCCATATAGGCTGGTCCATTGTCCGTTTTCAGCTGCTGTGGTTTTCCCCATGCAGCCCAGGCTTCTAAGCAATGCCCTATGACATTGAGAGCCTTTTCTCCACTCATAGGTGTAGTATGTATGATACCTGAGCAGGTATCCACAGACACATGAATATATTTTAAGGTTCCAAACTCTGAAATGTGGGTAACGTCCATTTGCCAAATTTTGAGTGGCATCAACCCTCTAGGGTTCACTCCCACACTGGGAGGATGATGATGAATCACACACTGAGGACAGTCCAAAACCACCTGTCTAGCATCTGCTCTAGACAAATGGAATTTCTGCTGTAGAGTTCTTGCGTTTACATGAAATAATTGGTGAAACTGTCTGGCTTGGTCTAGGAATGAGCTCCAAAAAATGCATTCCATCCTAGTCCATTGATCAACTTTATCATTACCCTCACTTAATGGTCCAGGTAA
>CAJQZJ010037361.1:3167611-3185706 GCA_907164525.1 Lophiomys imhausi | reverse complement strand
GCCCTGGTTCAGTGTCCAGGGCTGGGGTATATCAACATCGGAGTACTTGCCCTGGTTCAATGTCCAGAACCACATAAACTATAAGTTTCTGTTACATAATTTTTGCCTTGTAACTAGCTGCTTTACTACAAGAATTTACACTAGTACCAACCAGGAAGATCAACTAAATGGGTAGGAACCAAATGAGAGGACTCAGCAAGAGTTCTACCTAAGGCTGAAATTTTTAAAGTGAATGTTATATTCTAAATGTCTTAAAAAATCTGGGATTTGGCCGGGCGGTGGTGGCGCACGCCTTTAATCCCAGCACTTGGGAGGCAGAGGCAGGCGGATCTTTGCGAGTTCGAGGCCAGCCTGGTCTACAAAGCGAGTCCAGGACAGCCAGAGCTGTTAAACCGAGAAACCCTGTCTCGAAAAACCAAAAAGAAAACAAAACAAAAAAATCTGGGATTTGAAAATTGGAGGTGGCTCAGTCAGTGAAATGCTTACCACACAAGCATGAGGGAGGACCTGAGTTCAGATCCCGGCACCCACATGAAAGGCTTGATGTGTGATGTGTGCCTGTAACCTCAGCACTGGAGTTTCCTGGCCAGCCAGGAAATAGATAATGACAAGCTTCAGGTTCAGTAAGAAACTGTTTTAAGACAATTAGGCAAATAGCAATTGAGGAAGACTCATTGTATCAACCTCTGACCTCCACACATCCATACACAAAAACCTGGGACTTGGGGTTGGATATAGGAGTTTTTGTCCTGACCTCTACAGATGCACCCTACCCACATAATAAGTAAATACATAAATATAATAACATGTTTAATTAAAAGTCTAACAGGATCTGTTATAAATTAAATACACAAGTAGTTAAAAGTTTGAGACATGGGACGTTGGAGATGGTCCAGTGGTTAGGAGTGCTTCCTGCCCTTCAAGGTTCCTCATGTCCAGGCGCCCACATCAGGTGGCTTACACCCAACTGTAACTCCAGATTCAGGGGATCTGACGCCCTCTTCTGGCCTCCATGAGCATCCTCCCACGGAGGGGGGGCCACACAGACACATTTGCATACATACAAATACAAATAAAATGGAAACAGCCATATTCCTGAAACAATATACCCTTAATATAGACTTAGCCAGATTATGAGATTTGTACATACTACCATCTGTCAGGGGTTTCAAGAGGTTCATCCTAAACAGGGAAGATGTTAATCTGTTTAATTAAATCCATGGTGTCCTTAGATGATAATGACCTATTTAAAAAACAAAAAACAAGCCAGGTGTAGTGTCTTAATACCTGTAATCTCCAAGACATAGGAGGCCTCAGTAGGATGTTTGACATGAGTCTGGGACTACAGAGTGAGACACTGTGTCAAACAAACAGGGGCAAGATAGATGGCTCAGCAGTTAAGAGTGTGCATTGCTCTTACAGAGGTCCTGGGTTCAGTTCAAACCACTGCCAACTCCAACTCCAGGGTGATCTGACACTTCTAGCCTCTGTGGGCACTTGCACTCACATGGACACACATACACACAATTAAAAATCAAAAGCTTATATTCCTCACTAAAAAATAAAATATTTCATTAAAGTTCAATTAAAATATTTTGATCACCACAGCAAACAAACAAACAAACAAAAAATCCAAACACTCAGAAGACATATTAAAGGGCCTCATACAGCTTTATCTCCTAACACATTTGTTACATAGTAATTACAAGATGGAACACATTTTAGAGATGGCCCATCCATAAAAATACCACTGAAAGCAGATGTGGCGATGAATGCTCATAATACCAGGACTTGGGAGGCTGATGCAGTAGGATGAGAATAAATCTGGTGCCAGCTTGGGCTACCTACAAAGGCCCTGTCTCAAATAAGCAAAAATCACTGAAGAAGCAGAATGACAAACAGTTTAAATTCTACAAAGGTCTAAATTCTAAAATTATTTAAAACTTCATACAGGTTTTACCTTTCATACTCACTAATTTTCTTTGAATCATGGGTTTTCTGTTGTTTTGAGACCTTGTTGCAGTGTTCTGTCCTGTGAATATTTCCTAACTTAGCTAGGGTATTCTGCTTTTCACAGACTCTTGCATTGCTCCCAGCATAAGACCATTATGAATATTATGAATAATACTAGCATTGCTTTTTTCTCCGTGCAACACTGAGGATCAACCCCAGGTTCTTATTCATACTAAACAAACATGTTAATGCTAATACCCAGCCCCTTATAAACATTGATATATTAGAAATATGGTTGTCATAAGCAATCATAATTATTTAGTAGCCCTGGCTATCCTGGAACTAACTCTGTAGACAAGGCTGGTCTTGGACTCACAGAGATCCACATACCCTCTGCCTCCCGAGAGCTAAAATTAAAGGTGTGAATCACCAACACCCAGAAATCTTTTTTTTTTTCTAGGCAATGGAAGTTCTCATGCATGAGGTGTGCATACTCTTTCTGAAGGTACAGTTATTTGCCATGTAATAACTTTGAAGTCAATTATAAACCACATATTAACAATTGTCTCATAAAATTCTTATTGCCTAATCTGGGCACAGTGCTACTGTATTCCTCTAATTCCGAGACTGAGGAGGATCATGAACTTGAGACAAACCTGGACTATAAAGCCCCTGTTGTGTAGCATTTTCCTTTGAGATAGATAGAGCATGTGACAGAACATGAACTTAGCATGCATTAAGTCCCCAGTTAATCCTCAGCAGCAGCAGCAACAACAACAACAAAACATGTAGGTGTCTTAGTTTATATAAGTATACTATGATGTTTACACAATGAGAACATGGCCTATCACGTTTCTCATTTCTCAGGCTAGAAATCCCTGCTGTTAGGTGTTGAGTCACGTAAGTGTTACTGTACCATGAAATAGTTGTATTTTGTTGTTTTAGGTTTTTTAACTAACCAAGCCATTTTACAATCCCATCATAAATGCCTGAAGTTTTCACCACTCTACATGGTCACTCTACATCCTTATTTGGGGGATGATACCCCAGATGGCAAGTGACATAAGATAGCTTTCCTGGGACAAGCATGGAGATGGATTTTCTGGCTCTGGCCCTTTCTGGAGCTATTTGTGGTATTATCATATTTCTCTTGCTTAAGCATCATGTTTTTAGTCTTGTAAATTTCTTCCCTTTGGCTATGACAGTTTCAAACTCAAGGCCTTATGACATAAGGATCCCAACTCCTACTACAGGGAAGCCAAAACCTCTTCAGCCAACTAATAAAAGAGGGAAGTTTATGGTCCTTCTTAGGCAGGGACTACTCCCCTCATTAGCATAGAATTTATAGAAGACTGATCATCTTTCAGCCCCTTAAAAAGACGTCTGGAACCACAACTCTCCCGAGAATTGTGGCAGGACACTAGGGTACCTGTCCCAAATATTTTGCCCATTTACACAGCTAGGAACATTCTCTACAAATGATCTCCATTCCCATCACTATTGGTGTGTTCCTGTTCCAATTATTTTATTCTGGGAATCTCATTGGGCACTACTGGGAATGCCCTGTTAGCTATGCCCTGTTTTAAGATGCTCCATATTGTATAAAACAGTGATTTTTTTGCCAGGTTGTGTATTGCCCTGGGAGACTCCATTTTATTTTGAGACAGGGTCTCGCCTCAGACCTTTGATTAGCCTATAACTTCCCATGTAGATCCACCTAGCCCCAAACTCATACCTGTTTGCCTCTGGAAATTCCACCCTACAAGCTGCTTCTGACTCCATTTTGAGGGAGAAGACTGCAGCCTCTGTGTACACCAGAAATAGCACCAACTGTCAGGAACAATCTAGTACAGAATGATAAGTGAGTTAATTCTGAGAGCAGAAAAGGAGTCAATCTGTAAGTTTACTGAGATGAATCGAACTATGGCGGCACATGGGTACATCAAAATCCTATCAGGAAAGCCAGACTGTCAGGAGCTCACAGAGCTCTCTTATGATTTCAGAGAGAAGGCTGAATGATTAGGCAGGAGGCAGAGAATGTGTGGTTTTAGTATTCACACATAGCACCAAAACATTTCCAACACTCCAATCATCAAAGCAATGTTTGTTAAGCCTAACTCTAACATAGTATCATACTGAACCTGTTGATGATTGAGGGCTGAGGTCCACAGGTAAGGGCTCGGATATGGTTGCCTTCTTTGTTGTGATAATGAGAGCGTGACCAGAAGCAGGCTTGACCACAAAGTGGGCTTTACTGTGTTATCTCGTGTCTGGTCTCTCTTGGGTCTCAGTCACTGCTGAGATGTTGAGGGCTTTTCTCTGACATTTGGGAATTGTTGGTCAAGTGGTGGCCAGCGGTAATTTACAGCAAAGCTGTAGTAGCCATGGCGCACACTATTACAATTCTGTTCTCATATTTATTTATACTCATTTCCTCAGGGTAACTCCCTGAGTGGAAACGCCTAGTTTTTGGGTTCTTCCAGGGCTAATAAGCAGCTGTCAGTCCTGCATCAGCTGGTCTCTGACAGCCTTCTGGTTATCTTAAAGCATTACATCACTTCAGTGCATTTTATTTTCACTTCACTTTATTTACTAACTACCTAGCAGCCATTTTCTAGACTGCTTACAGGCGCCTTACACCAGACCCAAGAACTTAACAGACATGCCAGACCAAGGAAATGGTCCACCTCCCTCACCTGGGACCCATTACAAAATGGACACCTAACACTGCAATGGAAGACCCTATACCAATCTATCATCTAATAATTGGCATGTGTGTCAAGAACCAATAAATACAGCATGTCCTTATTGTGGACCTTCATCTTGGCATAGTATCTCTATTTTATGTTACCTGCCATCACCATTATTTTATACTAAAATTACTGTTTTTAAAAAGGAAAGCTAACAGAACCTGTAATCCCCAAACTCAGGAAGCTAACGTAGTAATGGCTAGTCTGGGCTATATAGTGAAGCTGAGCTACATTGTGGGATCCTGAATTGAAAAACGGAAAAAAAGGGGGGGGGGCGGCTGGAGAGATGGCTAAGCGGTTAAGGGCACCGGCTACTCTTCCAAAGGACCCTGCATTCGAAACTATAATTGCTGGCCATCGTAGCATATGCCTTTAATCCCAGCATTCTGGACGCTGAGGCAGGCGGATCTCTGGGAGTTCAAGCCAGCCTGATCTACATACAGAGTGAGTTCCAGGACAGCCAGAGATACCCTGTTTCGAAAACGTTAAAAAAAAAAAAAAGAGTGGAGGGTGGAAAGTAAGTTGGAAGAAAATAAGAGGGAAAAGAAACGAGAAAGAACTAGAAGAAAGGGAAGGGAGAAAAAAAAAGGAGGGGGAGAGCTGTCAGTGAGTTGGGAGCGTACTAGGCATTTGCCTAATGCATATGAAACGTCTCTGGCTGCCTCCCGGCCACCGTACTCTTCCTGTCCCAGAAGCCCCCGCGACGGAAGTCGTCATAGGGTGAGGCCGGCAGCGTCCCCGGTAGTTCGCCATGGCGATGGGCAGCGGCGGTGCGGTCTCCGAACAGGAAGACTCGGTGCTTTTCAGGCGTGGCACCGGTCAGGTGAGGTCGCAGAGGTGACGCAGCCCGGCGCTAGCTCCCAAGGCTCTCGGAGCGCTGGCCGAGACCGAGCCGGTGCGCGCTCGCTCGGGCCACATGCCTCATCCGCAGGCGGCTCCTGGTGCAGCTTGGGCGCCTGAGAGGCTGTGAGCCGCGCTTTGGTCCTCTGTGACTGTGAGGACATGTGCGGGAACCGGGCCAGGCCGGCTGAAGCAATGAAGCCAGTTAGGAGTCCTTGAAATGCTCCAAATTTAGGTCACGGTTAAGATGTTAACAGAGAATTTAGACTAAAATGCTGGGTTCCAGATATAGTTTTGTAACCGTTGATAAAGTTTGAGGGAGGAGGAGAACTGAGGCTGCCCTGTGTAGTTGAAAAGTTGCTGCTGACTGCGGTGCACGCAGGTGGGGAAGACGAGACAAACTTGTAGTATATGAAGCGTGTGAGGCGGAAGATCAGAGCCAGGTTTGGTGGTGCACGCGTAATTACAGACACAAGCCCTTGAGAGGTGGAGGCAGGAGGGTGAGGGGTTCATGGTCATCCTCAGTTACAGTGTGAACTCGAGGCCAGCCTAAACTACAGTGACACTGTGTAAACGTAGATTAAACGCTTTGAAATGTGAGAGGAAAGTCAGAGCCGAGTTGGTGGACCGTGCCCGTACCGATCCCGGCTACTGAGGGAGGATTGTGAGGCTCAGGCTGGTCTGAGAAACGACATACTCCCGTCTAACACAGTTTTAAACAGTCGACGCTCCATCTGAGTATAGTATGGCAAGTGATTTCTGCTTGGAGTGTTGGGTTGCTGCATTCCCTTGTCATGGAGACAGCCCAGCGGTTTCTAGCCTTCAGCCACAGTTTCCTGTGCTTGTTTGTCATCTAGATGTCTTCCTTAAGCCCAGGGTAGTAGTGTATATGTATAATCCCAGGCGGAATCTTTATAGAAGTTTCTTTTTTGTGGTTTTTGTTTTGAGACAGGTCTCAACATGAAGCCTGTAGCAGATCTGTAACGCCCCATATAGGCCAAGCTGGCATCATACTCACAGAGATTGTCCTGCCTCAGCCTCCCATGTGCTGAGGTTAAAGGGGTGTACAGCCACACCTGGTTTTGAAGTTTGTTTGGCTCTTTTTTTTTTCTTTTGAATCAGGATCGCATTCCATGGCCTAAATTTGCTTGGAATTCAATATGTAGTAGACTAGCCTGGCTTGGATCTCTTGGCAATCCTACTGTCTCCTCCTCACGAGTGTTAGGATTATAGATTATAATGAGCCATTATAATTGGGGGGGGGGGTTGTTTATTTGTTTTGTTTTGTATCATTTGAGACAGGGTCTTATGTTGTAGTCAGTGGCGTCTTGGAACTCACTGTATAACTCAAGCCAGTCTTGCCTTGGCAATCCTCCTGCCTCTACTGAGTAAATTGAGGCTTTCTTAGGTGGCCTGTTATGTTAGTAAGTGATGACTTTCTAAAAATGTATCCCTCTGTAACAGACATTTTGAGTCTTTGGATTATAGGTATGTACTAGGGGTTACACTAGGGGCTTGGAACTACATCCCTAGTACTTCCTATTATATGGGTTTTTTTTTTGTTTTTTTTTTAGGTTTTTTGAGACAGGATTTCTCTGTGTATCTTTGACCCACCAGGACTCACTCTGTGGACCAGGCTGGCCTTGAACTCTCAGAGATCCACCTGCCTCTGCCTCCCTGAGTGCTGGGATTAAAGGCGTGAGCCACTACACTTAGCAATTACAGCTGTGAACTGCCATGTGGGTGCTGGGATTTGAACCCGGGTCCTTTGGAAGACCAGTCAGTGCTCTTAACCACTGACCCATTTCTCCAGCTCATATATGTTTTTAATTAACATATCTGCCTATAAATTATTTGTATGTTTTTCCCACTTTAGAGTGATGATTCTGACATTTGGGATGATACAGCATTGATAAAAGCTTATGATAAAGCGGTGGCTTCCTTTAAGGTATGAAATGTTTAATAATTCTTTTCCTTATTTCTTCATGTCAGACATTTAGGGATTAAAAAAAAAAAAACAACTGAGAAAAATTGAGACTTTCGTAGATGATGGGACCTGTTAGAAAATGGTGACTTCCTAAAAATGTATTTCTCCATAGCACACACATTTCTATTACTGTTTTCATAGCATGCTCTAAAGAATGGTGACATTTGTGAAACTCCAGATAAGCCAAAAGGCACAGCTAGAAGAAAACCTGCTAAGAAGAATAAAAACCAAAAGAAGAATGCCACAACTCCTGGGAAACAGGTTATTTATTTTTTTAAACGGAGTCTTGCCCAGCCTGAGAGAACGGGTTGCTGGTGCGATTTAGAGTACCTGAGAGCTGAATCAGCAGTGTATACACACATACACACACACACACACACACACACACACACACACACACACACACACATATGCAGGCATGCATCAGCACACGCACACACACACATATGTACATATGTATGTGCTGGGTATTAGACACAGAGCTTTTTGTATTCTGAATATGTGCTGTGTAGCTTATCTGTAACTCAAGCACCTTGCCCCCTATCTTAACAATAATTTTAAAATTATTATGGGAAACCAAAACTTCTGGGTAACTAGGTCTGCTAACTTAAAGCAGAGGACTTGGGGTGGGAGAGTAGAACAGTAGAGCACCTGCCTGGTAAAGGCCCACCCCTGTGTATGCTTGCATCAAACCCACATTGATCAGAACAAAAAACTGCAAACTAGATGATAATTCTCTCTCTCTCTCTCTCTCTCTCTCTCTCTCTCGATGGGTTTATTTTTTATTTTTCGGAAAGTAAATAGTTTGATACCTCATTACTTAACTATTATTACCAAAGGGAAGGGAGTTTGCATTTGGTGAGCAGTTGCTTATATTTGGCTAGAGTGCTGGATACACCATACACTTTTGGTCTCTTTTGTTCTTAATGACAAATTGAGGTGGTTGAACACATTCCAGCCATCATCAGACTGGGAAAAGAAGACACGGATGACTAGGAACAGTGTCTGTGATTAGGTAGATGGGAAGATTAGGATTTTATCTGGAGAGCTCGATTGTGGTTTGTTCTTTTCAAAAGAAGTAACACGTGCATGTCCGTATCTTTCATTTCTTTTGTAGTGGAAAGTTGGTGACAAATGTTCTGCCATTTGGTCAGAAGATGGCTGCACTTACCCAGCTACCATTACGTCAGTTGATTTTAAGAGAGAAACCTGTGTTGTGGTTTATACTGGATATGGAAACAGAGAGGAGCAAAATCTGTCTGATCTACTTCCCCCAACCTGTGAAGTAGCTGCTAATATAGAACAAAGCACTCAGGAGGTATGGCCATGAAAGATGTCTGTTCTGAAACTGGACACTAAAGAAGGAAAAAGCGTGATCATCAGTTGTCACTGTGACCCACTAAGGCATTACAGAACATTCTCGTTCTCTCTTGTCCTCTTCTCTTTTTTGCTAGGAAGTACTGCCAGGGCCCTATAGATGCTAGGCAGGTGCTCTGCCTTTGCATAACAAAATGTTTAATTTTCTTTTTAAAGAATGAAAGTCAAGCTTCAACCGACAGTGAAAACTCTTCCAGATCTGTGGGAAATAAACCACACAGCAAGTCCAAAGCTGGCCCATGGAACTCGTTTTTCCCTCCTCCACCCCCAATGCCAGGGTCAGGATTGGGACCAGGAAAGGTAAATGTTCTGTTCAGAAAATTACATTTGCAGGAAATAGTTAATATTGGGACCCTAACTCTTCCTTTTATAATTTATAGCTTTCCTATGAAACTGTAGTTTTTCCTGGCCAGAATCTTTAAGAAGGAGATGCAGTAGTGAAGGTGTTGGTAAGAGGCTCTCCAGACTGCCATGGGTAGTAGGCTGGTTACTAGTCTACTTTGCATTTAAAACCCTTTACTACTTATGAAGTGTGTGCGTGAGACTCACACGGTGGAAGGAAAGCCTGTTCTTGAAAGTTGACTTTTGACTTCCACAGTATCTCAACCTGCTAAGTGCTGTGGGGTTATAACTGTGTGCCAGCCACCTCACCTGATTTGTCCCAGAGTATATCACAGTGTTAAAATGGAAACACTTTTTATGGCTCCTTTGGTTGTAAGTAGTAGAAGTCAAGTTTAAAAAGAATTTTAATGTAGGCTACATAATGGCTAAAGCCTTAACTAGCTAGTTCTTTTGTACTAAGCAGCCATATTTTCCCTCAGAGTGTCTAGAGTTTGTATGTGTGCATGTTATGATGTGTGTGTGTGCTGGCCAGAACTGCACACTGAGCATCTTCCTCAATCACTCTCCACCTTATTTTCTGAGACAGAGTACGTCACTGAACTTGGAGCTGGCTGATTTAGCTAGACTGGCTGGCCAGAGCCCCGGGGATCCTGTCTTCATCCCCCCCCCCACCCCGGCGTTGGGGTTATACATGTGTGTGTGGCCTTGTCCTGTTTTGCTGTGGGTGCTGGGGACCCACACTCAGGGCTTCACACTTGTGAAGTGCTTTACCAGCTGAATCATCTCCTCACTCCCAGACAATAATTTTTAAAAATTAAGTGTGGCATAACAGCTTTCCTTAAGATTTTCTCTGAGAAATGAGCAAAGCGGCCCGTTTGCCAACCTGAAGCACTGGAGAGGCTGTGAGAAGAGGATTACTGAGTTTGGAACCAGCATGGGCTACATAGTGACATGGATTTAAAAAAAAAAAAAAAAAAAAAGACAAAGCTAAAACCTAAAATGAAAACAAGGGACAAATGGTGGTTTACTGGATGAAGCTGCAAGCCCGCTCCCCTGAGACACCCTGGAGTCCTCTCGGTAGAAGGAGAGACAGTCCCCAAAGGCTGTATCTATATCCACATGACCACCCTGGCACATGCTCGCTCATGCACGCACACTCAACTAACCACACTAATATTCTAGAAAATTTAAAACGCAACAAAAAATTTTCTGATAATTTTCTAATTGAAGGATATATTGTATTCAAAGTTTCTTAAATGTGAAATGATCAAACCTTTCAATATATATCTTGTGTTTTTGGTTGTTTTCACAGTGTACTTTAGCATATAGTAACAGGATCTCTAAAACTTTTTCTTTACTTTTATTTACATTTATTTACTTGGGGTGAGTACTGTGTACATATGGAGGTTAGAGGACAACTTGTGTTGCTTCTCTTCCTTCATGTGGGTCCTGGGAATTGAACTCAGGCTGTCAGACTTTGTGACAAGTATCTGTTATCTGCTGAACCATCTTGTGGACCCAGTAACATATATCTACAAATATACTATGTGATAGTAGGGGAAGAATATAATCTTGTGATTAAATTATCTTGGTAAATATATTATCTCTGATTTGTTAGGCAATTATAAATCTTTACTGTGATTTTTTACTTTCTGAATGTTTACATAGAAAAGAAGTGAAAAAAATCTAGAGACTACCATTTGAGTTAAGATTTGCTCTATTTTTAATTACGTGTATGTATGCGTGTCTGTGTGTGGGTGTGTGCATGTTATGTACAGGTGTTTTTGACTACTGAGCCAATCTCTCCAGTTCCTATTTTTGTTATTTTGTTTTGAATACTCTTTCTTTCAGCAAAGGAAGGAATTTTCCTTTAAAATATTAACTTCTATGAATCAAGAGGGGCTGAGATATGGGGGCACTCCACACTGGAGGAGTAGGATAGGTAGGAGAGGGGGTAGAGGGTGGGAAGGTGGGACTGAGGGATGGAAGGAGGGGGCTGTGATGGAGATGTAACTTGAAGTAATAAATAAACGTAATAAAAAAAATATTAACTTCCTTCGAACTATTCTCTATAGCCAGGTCTACGATACAATGGCCCACCACCACCACCGCCCCCTCCCCCTCCCCCCTTCTTGCCATGTTGGATGCCTCCATTCCCTTCAGGACCACCAGTAAGTACAAAAGAATTTGGGTTAAACTTTTTTTTTTTTTTTTTTTAAAGATTTATTTATTTATTATGTATACAGTGTTCTGCTTGAAGGCCAGAAGAGGGCACCAGATTTCATTGTGGATGGTTGTGAGCCACCATGTGGTTGCTGGGAATTGAACTCATGACCTCTGGAAGAGCAGTCAGTGCTCTTAACCGCTGAGCCATCTCTCCAGCCCCGGGTTAAACTTTTTACATACAGTTAGGAATTAAAGTATTTTTCAGAATATAGGAAACTGGAATGTGTGTCGTAAACCTCAGGTTTTTGTTTTGAAGGCCCTCACTGCTCTCCCAGTCTCATCTCCAGGCTCTGTAGTTGTGTCCAGTTTATTGGTGCTGGTTTCTGTTAGCAAGGACTGTCCTCAGCATACAGAGGAGGTAGATGTTGTCTCCTGGAGTGCTCGGATGCAAACTGCTAGGCCTGTAATTTCTCATGTTAGATCTCTTTTTCTCATTGTTTTATTCTTGTTTTTTAGTTTTTTGTCCTAATGGAAGTTCTTTGTTTTGTTTTGTTTTGTTTTGTTTTTTTGAGACAGTGTTTCTCTGTGTAACAGTCCTGGATGTCCTGGAATTAGCTGTGTAGACCAGGCTAGGCTGGCCTTGAACTCACAGAGATCCACCTGCCTCTGGCTCCTTAGTGCTGGGATTAAAGGTCTGCACCGCCACCACTTGACCCTAATGGAATTTTAATGATAGATTTTTTTTTTTTTTTTTTTTTTTTTTTAGGTATAAACAGACTGTATTTGGGTGGGAGTCAGAAAGATGTCCTACTCCATATCTTTCCTTTCAGTGACTTTGAAAATGGTGTGTGTGTGTGTGTGTGTGTGTGTGTGTGTTTATTTATGTTTTGTGGAAAACCTTAGTCTCTGTTTTGTCTCTTATGCATAGTTTATAATGGAACAGAAAATAGTATAATTATACTATTTATTAAATGTCAACTGTTTTTTGAGACAGGGTTTCTCTTTGTATCTTTGGCTGTCCTGGACTCACTTTGTAGACCAAGCTGGCCTTGAACTCACAGAAATCCTCCTGCCTCTGCTTCCTGAGTGCTGGAATTCACCCAGCTGTCAACTGTTTTTGATCTTTGTTAAATTTATTGCTCTTTTCTTACTATAGTTGGCTTTCTTCCAGTGCTAGAGTTTCAAAAATTTAAATAGAAGGCATCTCATGGAGTGTGGGAAAAGGTTCAATTAATATCCATTATTCTCTGTGTAAAATGAATCCCTGGATTTCAGTGTTTCCTAACTGGATTTTTTTTCCATTTCCAGATTGTCCCTCCACCCCCTCCCATCTCCCCAGACTCTCTGGGTGACACTGATGCTCTGGGCAGCATGCTCATCTCTTGGTACATGAGTGGCTATCATACTGGCTACTATATGGTAAGGAGTCCCTGGGAACTTCCTGACATGCTCTTTGCAGTTGTATAATTTCTGGTGCTGAGTTTTGTACCTAGAGCCAGCTCCTGCATGACTAAAATACTGTCTGTTCTATGGAACTTAAAAATTTAAGGCAGTTTTAAGACTACCTTAAAGTTTAGAAATTGACACTTCCTCTTACATCAGATTGTAGTTCATTTCAAACTCCTGATTTTGTTTTGTTTTTGTTTTTTCAAGACAAGGTTTCTCTGTATATCCCTGGGTGTCCTGGAACTCACTCTGTAGACCAGTCTGGCCCCAAACTCAGAAATCCACTTGCTTTTTGCCTCCCAAGTGCTGGGATTAAAGGTGTTTGTCACTCCCGCTGCATTTCAGACTTCTTTAATGGCAGTACATACCTGTAATTCTAGCACTCAAAAAGCTAAAGCAGGTGGATTATAAGTCCCAGGGTAGCATGGAGATAGTGAGACACTGTCTCAGCAGCAAAATGAGCAACAGTGGAAAGGAAGATTCTATGGTGTTAGGTTATTTTGATTATATTTTAAAATTTAAGTGACACCTAAGTTAGTTTTCAGTCTCATTTTTTTTTGCGTTGGGGATAATAATTTTTGTTTTTCCTTTGTGAGATTGGATGTTACTGTATTTTCAAGCTGGCCGTCAATGCCTGGGTTCTTGTAATCTTCCTTTAGCCTCCTGAGGAGTAGGGACTGCATGTGTATACCACTATTTCTGGAGATATTTGTACTCTATGGATGGAGGCTTACATTGACTCATGTGGTCAGATTTCCTGGTGTCAGATGACACCCTGGGACTTGCACATGCTAGGCAAGCTCTACCACTGAGCTGTATCCCAGCCTGGCCATCTCTTGAAGTTCAGTGTTTTGTTGGTAAGTTTAATCTACATTGTTGTGTGTAGTTGTAGCTCTGTTACCTTCTATCGTATGAATACATAAGTGATCTGTTTATTCATTCTACTATTAATGACTATTTATGTTATCAGTTATGAGTATAAAAATGTTTCTGGGACTGGAGAGATGGCATAGCAGTTAAGTACACTGGCTGCTCTTCTAGATGTCCTAAATTCGATTCCCAGTACCCACTTGGTTGCCCCCAACAGGCTATAACTCAAGTTCCAGGAGATCCCATGTCCTCCTTTTGGACTGCATAGGCACTTGATGCATACAAGCAAATTTTAAAAATATGTTGCTATAAATATGCTATTTTTCTTTTTAAATAACATTAGATATAATTCACATGGCTTAGAGGGTTTTTTGTTTTGTTTTTTAAAACGGTATCTTACTTTGTAATTTTTGACTGATCCGAAACTCACTACCTAAACCAGGCTGGCCTCAAACTCAGAGATCCCCTTGCTCCACCTCTTGGGTGCTTGCACCATCACACAAGCTGTTTTTGGTGGGTCTTCTCTGGTTGGCCTCTGTTCTTCTGGCCCTGACTCTGGCACACTAGAATTAGAGCACACCCAGTCAGTGCTGTTTACTCCAGTCCTAAGAACCAGTTGTTAGGCAGTCATGCTCCTCAGAGTATTTGCCCCAAATTCAGAGCTAGTCAGAGACATGTTTCCTTCAGGAGTGTCATCTGTATGGTGCATTCATTATGTCTCATTAGATTAGTTTGCTTAACTTAAAATATAAACATAAGACCTTCAGAAGTGAGGGAAATGTACTTATCTGGAGTGTGATGTTGTGAGGGCTTACCTTTGAGAAGAGTGGCAAGTTTCTAAGTCAGGCTCTACAGGAGCCCAAGACTTCTGAATCCCACTAACTTAGGTGAGCCTTAGCTTCCTAGCTGCTGGGGCTACAGGTGTGTGCCACCATGTCTGGCTTGGATCAATCACTGTTAACATATAGTGGGATGCTATAAAGTACTTTTAAAAAATGTAAACCTATTTTCTGATGACATTAATAAAATTAGTACAGTGTCTCCCATGAAACAGACTGCTTGGTTGCTCTTGCAGTGCTGGGGATTGAGTCCAGGACTTTTGCGTGTTAGACAAATGCTCTAGCACCAAGCTGTGTTTGCAGTCTCATGGTTTCTGTGGCAGGGTCTTACTGTATAGCTAAGGGTTGCACTGGCTAGGTGACCTTGAGTTCCTAAGCACTAGGATCTTTAGGTATATATGCATTACTAAGTTGGGCTTAAGGGTTACTTTTTGTTTTGTTCTGTTCTATTTTGTTTTTTAAAAGAGAGACCAGGCTAGCCTTGAACTTACAGAGATGCACCTGCCTTTGACTTCCAAGTGCTGGAATTAAAGGGATGGGTTGCCACCCCTCAACATGAGGCAGGGTCAACTGTACCCCAGGCTGACTTTAGACTCACTGTGTAGCTGATTTTGAACTCTTGGTCCTCCTTCCTCTGCCTCCTGGTGCTGGATTGCAGACACGCATCATCAGGCTTGAGATCAGACTTGGCTTGAAGAGTTTATTCACACATTTATCTAGTGTGTATCCTGTTTTGTTTTTGTTTTTTTTTTAACTTTTGTTCTTTTTACAGGGTTTCAGACAAAATAAAAAAGAAGGAAAGTTCTCACATACAAATTAAGCAGTAAGTCTATTCTGTTGTTGGTGGTGGTGGTTTTTTGGCTTTTGCTTTTTTGTTTGCTTGTTTTTTTGAAACAGGGTTTCTCTGTTTAACAGTCCTGACTGTCTTGGACTTGCTTTGTAGACCAGGTTGGCCTTGAACTCAGAGATCCACCTGCCTCTGCCTCCTAAGTGCTGAGATTAAAGGCATGTGCCACCAAGCCTGGCTAAGTCTGTTATTTTAAAAGCTAATTTTACCTTTGTATAACTTTTATAGTTTGTGGAAAATGAGTGTTTTTTTAACATTTAAAACTATACTAAAGACATTTTATTTTTTAAGATTTGCATGCATATGTGTGTGCATGCATGAGTGTGTGTATGTGCTTTGGAGGGCAGGGGTACATGGCAGCCAGAAGACGGTGTTGGATCACCTGGAGCTTGTGGTTGTCAGCTGCTTAACATGGTGCTGGGAACTGAACTTGTAGTCTTGAGGAGCAGCAAATGCTCTTAAACTGCTGAGCCCTCTCTCCAGCCCCACTAAAGACTGCCAAAAGTTAGATTAAAAATTGACTTATCCCCACATAATCAAATTCTCATGGTGTCAAAGTATTATCTCCCAAATACTTGGGGGTTGGTTTGGCTATGATGGCATAACATGCTTTTATGAGAGGAGCCTCTTAGGCTGGCCTTGAACTCCATGCTGTCCTGCCTCAGTCTCCATAGTGCAAGGATTATAGATGTGCACCATCATACGTAGTTGAGAACCTGGCGTAGGATGTGGCCAGTCAGCCTTGATTTTTTTTTTTTTTTTTTTTGTAGGGTGTGTGGAAGTAGGGCTTGAACCTAGGGCCTCACAGCTAGTAAGCAAACATTCTGCCATGGAGCCATATGACTAGATCTTCATGTACTTTTTAGGTTAATGTGTGCATGGAGGTTTTGCCTACATGTATGTTTATGCACCATATACATGCCTGGTGCCCTTGAGCCAGAGGAGGGCATTGGATCCCATGAAACTGGAGTTATATATAAGTGATTATAAGTTGCCTTGGGTCTTTTAACAAGAGCAGTAAGTGGTGTTAATCACTGAGCCATCTTTTCAGACCCACATCCTCTTTTGATAAATGATGCAGTGTGTAACACTGCATTATCTGTTGTCTTAGTCACTGTGTTATTGCTGTGAAGCGACCACCATGACCAAGTCAGCTCTCTTAAAGAAAGCATTTAATTGGGGCTGGCTTACAGTTTGAGGTCAGTCCATGATCATCATGGCAGGAAGCAGACAGGCATGGCTCTGGAATGGTGGCTGTCTATAGAGTTCTTAGTGTCATTTTCTAATTTTACCACATTTAAAAATGCTCATTATACTGTTGTAGTCACTACTTTATATACATATACACATATATGCATATACACTGGTGTTCTGACTGCATGTATGTCTGTGAGGGTGCCAGGTCCCCTCAAATAAGAGTTACTGATACTTGTGAACTGTTATGTGGGAATTCAACTTGGTTCCTTTGGAAGAGCAGTCAGTGTTCTTAACTACTGAGCCATCTCTCCAGCCCCTGCAGTCACTACTTTATAATGAAAAGTTTAACACATGATTTTATTTTTTTTTCCCAAGATGGGGTTTCTTTATGTAAACAGAGCCCTGTCTGTCCTTGAACTCTCTTTGTGGATCAGGCTAGCCTTGAACTCAACAAAAATCACCTGCCTCTGCCTCCTGAGTGCTGGGATTAAAGGTATGCACTACTCCCGGCTTATGGTTTGATAATTTAATGTTTTAATTCTAATAGGAGAGATCAAATATAGTACTCTTTAATTTTAAAATTAATTTGGTTAGATTAACATGTTTTTATCTTTGCATTTTATATGAAAATATGATTTGGGGACTGACAAGGCGCTTCAGAGTCCAAAGGCCTGATGACCTGAGTTCAGTCCCCAGGATGAAGGAAGAGAACCAACTCCTTTTCTTTTTTCTTTTTTTTTTTTTTTTCCTGAGACAGGATTTCTCTGTGTAGCCCTGGCTATTCTGGACTCGATTTGTAGAGCAGGCTGGCCTCGAACTTACAGAGATCTGCCATGACTGGCTCGAGAACTCTTACTAGTTGCCCCAGACCTCCACACTCACATACATATGCACACATGCAATTTCTTTTTTTGTTTGTTTGTTTTATAACTGCCTAGACTCTTTTCTTTCAAATTTAGGTTCAGCTCTCTCCTAAGAAGATGATATGTTGGTGTCCCTGATTGATAAGAACAGAAGTCCTTGTCATCTTTGTGGACTCTTAGTTGAGTGGTCTCTTCATCAGCATTTTCCTGTTCTGGGGTCCATGCCTAAATCACCAGTGGAGTGTGTTTAGAGCATAAGCGGTCTGAGGAACTGAATGGAGGAACTGAGTGCATGGAAGTCACTCTGCTAAAATTGTGACTGAGCACAATTGTAGAACTGTAACTTTCTTAGTATGTCAAGATTTTTATTAATGCTTTAAAAAAATAAAGTCCTTTTTTCAAATCTTGACTTTATAAATATTTTCCTTTGGGATATATACAGTGAAGTTGAGCCTGTTTAAAGAACAGAAAGAAAATTACTCAGACTTTCTACTTGGGTAAAGGGTAATTTCTGAAGGTAGAAAAAATTGATAATCTAAGGTTGGGGAACAAAAGCTAGCTCATGGCACAGGGGCTGCACTGGCCAGCCCAGAACCAAGGATGTATATGTGTGTGTGT
>CAJQZJ010037361.1:3083446-3119646 GCA_907164525.1 Lophiomys imhausi | reverse complement strand
CTAGCTGGCCAGCCTTTGTTTTGTCTGTCTGATTTTTGTCTGACTTTTGTCTGTCTTTCGTGTCTGGCTCTCTCGTCTGTCTTTCATTTCCGAGCTCGGAAGTCGATTCGGATCCGTAATCGCTCTGTATCTGGGCGGCCTTGAGAAGGAGCTGACGGGCTCGGACTTCTCCCCCGCCACCCTGGGGGACGCCCCAGGGATCTGGGGAGCCCGCTATTTTGGGGCTCAGTACGAATCCGTGGGGTTCGTACGTCTGCAGGGTGAAGCACTCGCTTCCCCGTCTGAATTTGTAGTTTCGGTTTTGCGCCGAAACCGCGCAGTGCGTCTTTTCGTTATTGTTGTATTTGTTTTTCTTGTCTGTCTCTTTACGTATTTCTACATAAAAGAAAATGGGGCAGACCATAACCACCCCCTTGAGTCTCACTCTAGAACACTGGAGCGAAGTCCGCAGCCGTGCTCACAGTCAATCAGTGGAAGTCAAAAAGAGGCGCTGGCAGACTTTCTGCTCCTCAGCATGGCCTACTTTTAAAGTGGGCTGGCCAGAGGGGAGAACCTTTGACATTTCTACTATCTTACAGGTCAAAGAATGGGTCTTCGATAGGGGACCCCACGGACACCCCCACCAGGTTGCCTACATCGTCACCTGGGAAAGCCTGGCTAATGACCCGCCTCCCTGGGTCATTCCCTTCCTCCCTCCAAGTCCCCTTTCCCCAAAATCCCTGCCTTCCCATTGACCCGCCCGAATTGGAACTTCACCATAGATGCAGGAGACACCTACGCCTTTATAGCCATTTGCTGATAGCGGGCCTCTGAGGGGCCGGGCGCCGGCCCACCAATTTGGCTCAGGTAAAACAGGTAATACTGGGTGCAGAGGAATCCCCGCGGGTTTTCTAGAAAGACTAAAAGAGAGACTCCAGAAGAAAAAGAGAAAAGACTGCGTAGGGAGAGAGAACTGAGGGAAGATAGGCTCAGAAAGGAGGCAGAAGAAAGAAATAATGCAAGAAAGCGAAAACGCAGTAGGGAACCTAGTCGCTTGCTGGCCACCGTAGTGCAGACTTAGCATCAAAATACTGGGAGGGTCCCATCTGGGTGTCGGGGAGGATACAGTGGTCCTCTTGAGAAGAGGGGATGCGAGAGACCTCCTGGCCGTCTGTTTATCTGGGTGCCAGGGAGGATACAGTGGTCCTCTTGAGAGGGGACGTGAGAGACCTCCTGGCCATCTGTTTTTCTGGTGTGGTGCCGGCATTTGAGAGTAAAAAGGATTTTTCGTAGTGTTTTTCTGTGTATCTTGTGTTTGTGTTTTATGTTACTTGTGACAATGGGACAGACTGTAACGACTCCTCTAAGTTTGACACTGGATCATTGGACTAAAGTTAAAACTAGGACTCATAATTTGGCAGTTGAGGTTAAAAAGAGACCGTGACAGACTTTTTGTGCTTCGGAGTGGCCTACTTTTGACGTCGGGTGGCCACCCGAAGGGACTTTTGACTGGACCATTATTTTTGAGGTAAAAACTATTGTCTTTAAAAAAAGACCAGGGTCTCATCCCAATCAACAGCCATACATTACTGTTTGGCAAGACCTGGTCCAGAACCCACCCCCATGGGTAAAACCTTGGGTGAGAGAAAAAAGCCAGGCTCCCGAGCCCTGGCTCTCCGTGGCACAGAGCCTAAATCAAAACAAAAGCCAGCTTCGGAAACAACACCTTCGGCTCCGCCTAAGATCTATCCCGAGATGGAGGAGCCACCCGAGTGATCGAGCCCACTGCGGCCACCCCCCTTCCCCCAGCCACCCCAGGCGTCCCCACACCAGCCTGGGCTCTGGCCGAGCCTGGAACTACAAGGAACAGAGGGGGGAGGGCTGGCAACTGGCACTCGGAGCCAGAGAGGGTTGAGTCCAGAGGGACCCGATTCCACTGTGGCTCTACCCCTCCGAATGGTCGGGACCCTGTGGACCCACCAGCTTTCCAACCCTTACAATATTGGCCTTTCTCCTCAGCTGATTTATATAATTAAAAAGCTAACCACCCGTCTTTCTCTAAAAACCCTGCTAGTCTTACAGGTTTGATGGAATCCCTGATGTTTTCTCACCAACCCACCTGGGATGATTGCCAACAGCTTTTGCAGGTTCTCTTTACTACAGAGGAGAGGGAGAGAATTCTCTTGAAGGCACAAAAGAATGTCCCAGAGACAATGGGACCCCCACTATCCTCCTGAATGAGATCGATGCTGAGTTCCCCCTTGATCGACCAGATTGGGACTTCAACATGGCTGCAGGTAGGGAGCGGCTGACAGTTTTTCCGCCAGACTCTAGTGGCAGGTCTCAGAGGTGCGCTCGGCACCCCACCAATTTGGCCAAGGTAAGAGGAGTACTTTAGGGTCTTGTTGAGCCTCCGTGCGTATTCCTTGAGAGGTTGATGGAGGCCTACAGGCAGCACACTTCCTTTGACCCACCTCTGAGGAAACAACGAGCGGCTGTGGCTATGGCCTTTATAGGAATCTTGTTAGAGAGACAGAGAAAGTGTATCATAAGAGAGAGAGAGGACAGGCGGGATTGCAAACAAGAAAGAAACTTGACTAGAATACTGGCCGCAGTTATAAGAGATAGATAGATAGATAGAGAGAGAGAGAGAGAGAGAGAGAGAGAGAGAGACAGGGCCTAGACAGACAGGAAACCTGGGCAACAGAAGACCTAGACCAAATGGAAAAAAAAAAAAACAGAGACGACATTCACAGACAGGGCATCTTGGTTCCCTACCAGTCACCATGGAACACCCCCCTGTTACCGGTAAAGAAGCCAGGCACTAATGATTACAGGCCAGTCCAAGATTTAAGACTGTTCTAGATCTAAAGGATGCTTTTTTCTACTTGAAGTTACATCCTGACAGCCAACCCATCTTTGCCTTCGAATGGAGAGACCCTGACACTGGACTGGTGGGACAGTTAACTTGGACTAGATTGCCACAAGGATTCAAAAACTCCCCTACCCTCTTTGAAGAGGCTCTTCATCGGGATCTGGCCTCCTTCAGAGCTGAAAATCCTCAGCTAACATTGTTACAGTACGTTGATGATTTACTCTTGACAACATCAACTAAACTTAAATGTCTCCAAGGAACTAAGAGGCTGCTGACGGAACTTGGTGAGTTGGGGTATCAGGCTTCTGCTAAGAAGTCTCAGTTATGTAAAACTGAGGTCACCTATCTGAGATACACCCTGAGAGATAAAAAGCGATGGCTGACGGAAACCAGGAAAAAGACTGTCACCCAGATTCCTGTCCCGACCACCCCACGCCAGGTAAGAGAATTCCTGGGCACTGCTGGTTTTTGTAGACTATGGATTCCAGGTTTCACTACGCTGACAGCCCCCTTATTTCCCCTCACCAAGGAGGGAGGAGGGTTCACCTGGACCTCTGAACCTCAGAATGCCTTTAAAGATCTCAAAAAGGCCTTGTTAATGGCACCAGCTTTAGCCCTACCGGATTTAACCAAGCCTTTCACTCTATATGCGAATGAAAGGACAGGGGTTGCCAGAGGCGTTCTTACTCAGACTTTAGGACCTTGAAAGAGACAGGTAGCCTGCTTATCTAAGAAACTGGATCCTGTTGCAAGCAGATGGCCCACATGCCTGAAAGCTATTGTGACTGTGGCCTTACTTATTATCAAAGATGCTGCTGATAAACTGACTTTGGGACAGCACATTCCAGTGGTGGCACCCCATGCCCTTAAGAACATTATCCGGCAGCCCCCTGACCGGTGGATGCTAAAATGACTCACTACCAAAGCCTATTATTGACTGAGAGAGTAATATTCACACCCCCCTCCCCCGGCCACCCTGAATCCTGCTACCCTACTGCCTGAGGCTGATGACTCCGCTCCTGCCCACCACTGCCTTGATATCCTGGCAGAATAAATGGAAATTACATTGTGCCTACCATCCCCAAAGTTCAGGACAGGTAAAAAGGATAAATAGAACTCTAAAAGAGACCTTGACTAAATTAGCCTTAGAAACCGGCATGGGAGACTGGACAGCCCTCCTTCCTTTTGCCTTATTCTGGGTCAGGAACACCCCGGGGGCGGTTTAAGCTGACACCTTATGAGATTCTCTGTGGGGGGCTTCCTTCTCTTACTGAGGCTGGCTGAATGTTCCATCCTGATGTTGTCCTTTCTAACCCCTTGTTCACCCGCTTTCGTTGCCCAGCCCTTGAAGTAGTTTTGGTGTAAAGCCTGGGAGCAGCTCTGGGAGGCTTATGAAGCTGGAGACCAGAGCGTGTCTCATCAGTTCCAGGTTGAAAAAACCGTACTTGTCTGGCGCCATGGAGCTGGGAACCTTGAGCCTCACTGGAAGGGACCATACCTGGTGCTCTCGACTACCCCCACCCCAATGAAGGTAGAGGGCATCTCTGCTTGGATCCATGCCTCACACGTAAAGAAAACTCCTAAACCTCCTAAGGATAAGTAAAAAAAAAAAAAAAAGAGACTGTAGACCCTCTTAAGCTACACCTGCGTTGCAGGTGCTCTCCAGATGGGGAATGACAACCCCCATGCCCCTCAAAAACTTGTACTTGTCAGGTAACTTCCCAAACTGGAGAAGTCGTCTGGTCAATTTCTAAGGTAGTCCCCTCCCTTTCCTGACTTCTGCCAGCTAGCTGCAGGCCTGGAACAGTGGGATATTTCTGAGGCAGACCCCCAGAACCTCTCTGAGAGGGACCCTCGATAAAGACACTCTATAGGGCTAGGAGCAAAGTTTGGGTGTGGGAGACCAGAGGGACGCTGAGGGCTGGCTCAACAAGATTTTTACGTCTGTCCAAGGAAAGATAGGGACAGGAGTGCGGCTAGGCAGTGTGGAGGATGTTGGCTCTGTTTAACTTCTGGACCCCCTTACTATGAGGACATCACCGCGTTGGGTACATTTAATAACACCATCAACCATGACATTATCCTGGCAACTCATTGATCCCGACCGGGGAGTTGCAATCAACACCATGCAGAAGGTGGCCCCAATAAACACTTGGTGGCCAGACCTATATTTCTGTTTGCGGGCCCTTATCCCATCAGCAAAGAGTACTCCCCCCAATCTAGTCCGCAGCTATGGATTTTATGTATGTCCAGGATGGAGAAAAGAAAGGTTAGACAAAAGACAAAGGGAATTCGAATCTCAACAGGGATGGTTTGAAGGAATCTTTAACCGATCCCCTTGGTTCACCACCCTAATATCTTCCCTATTGGGACCCTTAATCCTCCTCATGCTTATTCTCACAATTGGCCCATGCATCCTCAATCGCCTGATCCAATTTGTTAAAGAGCGCCTGTCTGTCGTCCAGACCTTGGTACTAACTCACCAGTACCAAGCCCTGAAACAAATGGAAACTAAAATTCCCTGATAAGTAAAAGATTTTACTTATGGTAAAGAAAAAGGGGGGAATGAAAGACCCCCGGCTAAGCATGCCTATTTGTTAGCTGCCATCCCAGTCATGCTGCTGTTTAAGATAAGGACTTTCCATGCTGGGCGAGGCCAGCAAAGATAAGATATCTGTTGCTGGGGGCTTTCCAAACAGGATATCTGAGGTTAAACATCTGCCAACTGACTCACCGGCCCCAGGAACTGGGGAAACCAAAAAATGTGCTGACAATAGCCTTATGGAATGCCAAGCTTGTCCCTAACCTGAACCCATGGCCTCATTTAAATCAACCAATGAGAACCCTGTAACCATGCATCTGCTTCTGTAAGCCCGCTTCTTGCCACCCCAACCCTATATAATCAACCCCCGTCCTAGCCCGGCACGCTCAGTCACCCGAAGGCTGTAGAGTCCGCAGGCGCCTGTGTAAACAATAAAGTTGCCTCTTGCACTTGCATCCGGTGGTCTCGGTCTCTGTCCTTGGACGCTGGGCCCCAGGGGCAGTGTCCCCATTTCAGGGGTCTTTCAAGAGGGGGGATGGTAGGACTCAGATGCTATGAAGATGGGAAAAGGGAAAAAGGAGGTGGGGCTTTAACTGGGGAGAGAGAGAGGAAAATGCAGAGGAAAAGAGAGGGAGGGGAAATAAAAACACTAGGGATGTTTGAAAAAGCCATGCGGAAACATAATATTTTGTTTTTAAAAGTGCATATATGTAAGTGTATATGTTTACACATATATGTATGTATATGTGTGTATGTGTGTATATAATTTAAATGAAGCTATAATACATGAAATGATAATGTTCCCAGCAGCCATAGACTATCTAACAACAATGCCAGTGCCAGACATGGATACTCTCCCTATGAGTTGTTGGTCAGTGGAGTGCACAAGACTCCCAAAATGATACAGGTTATTGTCTTTGCTCTTGGCTTCCTCCCAGTACTTGAAGACAAGACCCTACTGCTAGAGATACCACACACTTTGGACATAGCCCTTGGACGGATCAAGCTCAAACAGATATGGAAGCCTCCTCCTTGAGGACTAGTTCTCAGGGTATCCAAAAAGTACAATGTAAGCTGTCTAGGGAGAAAAGCAATCAGTTCTCCTACCCAACAGAAATGCCTATGACCATCTACAATGACTGACTCAGTAAGATATATTTACTTACATGACAGGGAAGCTACACCCAAGAAATCCCAACAATATGGTTGCCTAAACAAGACCTGCAGAATGACATTAGTTTTGCAAGCCCGTGTGGATAAGGGAAATGTTACAAGGTCCCACCTTTGTAATTAGTATCATAATGAATAGCTGCTGAGAGAGGGAGAATTATTCTTCAACAGGGACAAGCCCCTGAGAGATTAGTCAGCCCTAAACACATACACATATGAGGAACACTAAATGGACTCAACAAGGGCGTGTGTGTGTGTGTGTGTGTGTGTACGTGTGTGTGTGTGTGTGTGTGTGTGTGTGTGTGTGTGTGTGTACGTGTGTGTAGTTAAAGAAGGGGTCAGGAATCGAAGAGAGAGTTTGGTGGGGTGAGAGAGGGGTGGGTAGAAATAATGTAAATACAGTATTCATTTTTGAAGTTATTAAAAAGTTTTTAAAGACAAAATGAGGAACACCTCTGTATAAGCATGTAGCCAACCCACACATCTCAGTACTCTCAAAGGAATATCAAATCCACCTTTGGGTAGAGTTAGACCTTTAATACATTGCTTTATCTACCTCATTCATTTTGGAACTGCCTACCTACTTACATTTTTGCAAAAGCTGCAGCAAGCTGAAGGTTCTCATTTAAGAGACATGGTTTTACTCTACAGCCTGTGTTAGCTTCAAAGTTGACATCATTTTGCCTTAGCCTAGTGAGTGGTTGGATTACAAGCATGTACCACCATACCTGGCCAAGTTGAATCTTTTAAGAGCAGGCATACTCCTTCATTGGACAATGTCTAGGAGGGGTTTCCCTAGTGTAGTAGACACCACATTTGAGTATCCTTAATAAGATAAAAAGAACTCCTTGTCACTAGCATGTAAAATGTCCAGCAACAGTCCCTCTGGAGTTCTAGCAACCCTCAGACTATTCAACAACATGACTAGTTATGTTTATAGTCGTTTCTACACCCCATTCTTACAGTGTCCTTAGCGATTATGAGACAAAGGTCACGTTCTTATCTATAGACACAATTACTTAGCTCTAGCATCCTGCTCCTTCCCTTTACAGAAGGAACTGGCCATGACTTGATCTAAGGCTTTGCTTAGTTACTTTCATTTTCACTAACACAACCTGTAGTTAAATTTTCTGTTGCTGGGATAAAATACCCTAACAAAAGCAGCTCATAGAAAATAAGGCTTATTCTGGCTTACAGTTTGAAGATAACTATTTCATCGTGGCACCAAAGACCTGGCAGGAGCAGATAGCCAGCTGGTTACAGTGCATCAGCAGCAAGGAAGTAGAAAAAGCAAGCAGGAAGTGGCATCTAGACTACAAAGTCTCAAGGTCCTTCCCCAGTGACCAACTTCCCCCACCATGCTCCGCCTCTTAAAGGTTCCAAAATCTTACCAGATAGCACCACCAGCTGGACACCAAATACTCAAACACATGAACTGCCTGTGGGGACATTTCACATTCAGACCACAGCATAAGCCCAGCTATGGTGTCCTCCTCCACTAACATGTGTACGTGAATATCTCCCTCCCACACTCTCCTGTCATCTTTCTTTTTAATTTCCTAAAATTATCTAACTTTACCATGTGTGTACATGGAATGTTTTTGATCTATCCTAGGAAGTCATCAGGATCCAATGGGATCTTCACCTTAATGACTTTATTCTAATCACCTTATACAGATCTCACCTCAAAACACTATAAAGTTTCCACCCCTAGAATCTTTCAATGGTCATTCTATTTCAACACATGATCCTTTACAGAACGCTCAAACCATAGTGGGATGGCTCATCTTGGCTGTCAGCTTGACTATATGTGGAATCAAATAAGAAGCAAGCTCTGGGTGTCCCTGTGAGTTTTTTTGATCAGGTTATTTGGAGAAGGAAGAAGGAAGACTCGTGCTAAAGGCAGCCCAGATAAAAGGGCATGGAAGAAGGAAACTGCTTTTCGCCTGCACTCTCACTCCCACAGGCAAGTTCATCTAACCTGTTGCTACGACATTCCTTTACTGGTGTTAGAACCAACTTCTTCATGATTAAAACATAGACTGAAGACCACCAGCTCTCCAGGAATCCTCTAGGAATCCATTGCCAAACTGGAACTGCTGAGACAATCCAGTGTTGTAGACTAAACTACTACCAGTTTCTTGACCTCACAGTGTGAGACAGCCATTACATTATGTATATAGCCAGACTACATACTGTAAGCCAACCTCATAAGTGTCATGTATTTGGATATATAGATATATATCCATATCTATATATCTATACCTAGACCTATATCTATATGTTCTATCAGTTCTGTTCCTTTAGAGAACTCTGCCTAAAACAGAAGGGAGAAGTTCCCAGGAAAAAGAAATGACAGCTACAAAGGTCCTTGAACAAAACTATATACGAATAATTTTGTTGCAGGACATAAAGGAATCAGTATCAAACTGACTAGGAAACATCTTCCTTACTATATAGATTTCATAATGCTAGAAGATGTGATGCAGGCTGCAGGGGGTTGTAGGGAGGACCATGATCTGGTTACCCAGTGCTGCTCCTTGTATGTACATCACTATTCTGCTAGGCAAGGGATCTCCACTGGGGCAACAGTGGCATGACCGTTATGGGGTAGAAAACCTCTTCCTGACTGGATTTGAGGCCACTCAACTGGAGGGACTTCCCTGCCTAGTTTTGTAATCCTCATCCAAAATTCATAGTTTGGGAATTCATAGACCCTGGAGTAGACACCACTATTCCTTTGCTGACTGGCCAAGTTTTTGAAGGTCTTCTAAATATTTGTCTTTATACCTGTAGACCTGGGCTGCTCTCAATCTTATTCAGAGATCTTCTTGCTGTAGCCAGTAGCAGTTGATGTTGAGATGTATAACTCGAAGTGCTGAGAGTGAGTGTATTAGTCGGGGTTCTCTAAAATAACAGAACTAATAGAATACATACACATATGGGTATACATAAACATATGGAATTTAGTGGCTAACAGGCTGTGTGATCAAGTCCAGCCAGTTCAACAATGACTCTTCTTTGTCAGAAAGGCCAAGAATGTTATATGTGACTTTATTTTTTTACACACTCTATTTTACAGTACTTATACCTCTACCTCCCTTCCAACCTTTGTTCCTTCTAACCTCCCAACACTAGGTAGGATATAAAGAAGGTTAAAGGGGGGCTGGAGAGATGGCTCGGCGGTTAAGAGCACTGACTGTTCTTCCAGAGGACCTGGGTTCAGTTCCCAGCACCCACATGGCAGTTCACAACTGTCTGTAACTCCAAGATCTGACACTCTCACACTGATATACATGCAGGAAAAACACCAATGCACATAAAATAAAAAATTAATAAATTATTTTTTAAAAGGTTAAAAGGGAAAGGGATGTAGGTCTGTGGAGCTATTTCCTGCTGATTAGGGTCATTGGGTTCTTTTCAGGCAATACCAATCTCAGATGTCAGCAGTCCAGCAACCAGCAACAGCAAACACAGTAAACCAGCAAACCAGGAGCAAGACAAACCAACAGCAGTTTGGAGGAACACCAGCAGCAGGGAGACCAGCAACCTCTTCCTCCTTCAGAGAGGCCACTATCCCTTCCAGGGCTCTGGCATATACCCCTCTCCTGAGTCCTCAGAATTAAACACTCTGCAGCTGGCCAAGCCATACCCCTGCTAGTGCACAAGACACTTATAGTTTACAGGTGTGGACAGATTGAAGTAGCCCCACACCTGGGATTAAAAAAAAAAAACATTCTCATAATTGGGTTTTGTTTTGTTTTTTTAAAGAAACAAAACTTACCACACAAGAATCTGGTTCAGTCTACAAGGCTGGATGTCTCAGCTGGTCTTCAGTCTACACTGGAATCCCAAAGAAGGGAGTTCTAATACTAGTGAAGGAATGTCCCAGAAACAGGATAGATGGATTTTCCAGTGAGGTGAAGCAGAAAAAAAAAAAGCAAAAGTAGCATTCTTTTATGTCTTTTAAGTAGGTTAATATTAGAACGTATGGCCCTGATTTAAGGTGGCTCTTCCCACCTCAAATGATCAAATCAAGAAAATCCTTCATAGATGTGCTCAGCTGCTTGGTTTTTAGATAATTCCAGATGTAGTGAAATTATCGACCAAAATTAGTCATCTTAGTAAGATACTGAATGCTGAGCCCTAAATGGGATGTATTTCCTAGTGCCTCCCCCTGTACTACCGAGGCTCAGGAATGTTGTGGAAGAAGAGGTAAAAAGAATGTAAGAGAGGGATGAAGGGGGGGGGTGTGTTGTGAAAACTGCTGGATTTGACATGATTATTCCATTCATAAACTCACACAGCTGTGGTTAATTGCACAAGATATACATATAATCAACCCAGTCAAAATTCTCTCATGGATGAATAAAGTTTTCTCCAGGCCTCATTCCTTACTGAGGAGCTATGAGTAATCTATAGCCGCAGTTGGAAGCTAAATCATTCCTGTCTTTTTTTTTTTTTTTTTTTTTGGTTTTTCGAGACAGGGTTTCTCTGTATAACAGCTCTGGCTGTCCTGGACTCACTTTGTAGACCAGGCTGGCCTCAAACTCACAGAGATCCACCTGCCTCTGCCTCCCAAGTGCTGGGATTAAAGGCGTGCGCCACCACCACCTGGCTTGTCTTTCTTTTTTTTTTTTTTTTTTTGAAATATCTTAGTATTCTTTTAATATCTTTTCCTTGCCTTATTGCTCTAACAAAGACTTTGAACATTGAATTTAATAACAGCAGAGAAAGTGAGCATCCTGAGGCAGACATTTGCTATGATTGCCACTCTGACCTTGAACTTGCAATGTAGCTAAGACTGGCTTTGAACTTGGGGACCTGACAGCATCCCATGTTCTGAGATTCTAGCTGTTTAGCACCATCAATGCCAATTGGAGTGTAGATATCTTTTTAAGCCATAACAATAACCTTGGTTACACCAACAGATTCTCATTTCCACATAAAAGAGCATAAACCTTGGATGCTGTCTAGGGGCAAAGCTTACAGAGTCATCTTGAAATAGATTTCATTGCCATTTCTTTTTTTTTATGATTTTTTTTTAATTTATTTTTTATTTCTTCAAGTTACATCTCAATTGAAATCCCCTCCCTACCCCGCCTCCAGTCCCACCCTCCCACCCTCTTCCGCCTCAACCCACCCATCCCCTTCCTTTTTTTTTTAAGTTTAAGATATATCTTTTCCCCCCAACAGCTCCCCCTTTCAGTCCAACAAATGGCTCTTACTCTTATAATAATAAATACAATACAAAACAACAGAGGTAATTAGGCCAAAATTATGAGAGTTATATGGCTTGGCATACAATCCCAATGTCCAGTCTATATGTATTTGGCACCTGACTTCAACATTCTACTGTCGACCTATCTCCATGAGTTTAAAGTTCTATATCCAACTCAACTTTCATCACAATTTAAAAAGCATCTTCTTAGAACACCCTCTTGATTCCCAAACAACTCAAAATTTAACTATGAGACTCTAGCTATCTATTCTTCAACCACCTCAGAGACCTGAGAGGGACAAATATATCTGATTATATAGGAAGTGCAGGGCTGCAGCTTCCCAAACTAAGAAATGACATACCAGTGGCTGCCTGGACAGCTCCCATTTTCTCTCCATACATTACAGCATCAATCTTCAGTCATTTGACCCCATTTCTCTGACAGACATTGATTGTAGAGCAGGAGTTATGAAGGACTCGCCTACCCTGTCTTGGCAGAGCTAGGCTGTCGACTTACCTGCTTCCAAGTTTTGTCCTTTTTGGACAGCAGTCTGTCTACAGTTGAAGCAAGGGGTTTTTCCTACCCTGTCTTGGCAGAGTTAGGCTGTCGACTTCCCCGCTACCAAGTTTTGTCCTTTTTGGACAGCAGTCTGTCTGCAGTTGGTGCAAGGGGTTTTTTCATGCCAAGAGAAAGGCTTGCCACCAATTCAACCATCTTACAGTGGAGATTCTTCGATGCTTATCCTCTACTTGGAGTAGAATAGGGTTGCCGTCAGGTGCTGATATGTCTCGATATAAAAAAAAATCTTGATTTAAGATAACATCTTTGAATGCCATATTCTGCAGGTCTCAAGGGGTTTTTGAAGATGCCCTATCCATCTTTTGTATTTAGATAAGCAAATGTTGCTTGTCTCTTAGCAACTTGATTACTGGGTAGTTTAGAGAATATCTGTGATAGACTGTCATAGTAGCCAACAAAGAGACATGTTTGCATGACTAGGAGTTTGTTTTAACTATCCTAGACCGTTTTAGACGGTTGGTATCAAGAGGTCAGAGCTTCACATTTTATTTTTAAGTATCTCTAGGTATGATACCATTGGGAAGCATTACCTTTAAATTTGTATCAATATACAAAGATCTATTCAATTGTGGTTAAATATACTCTTAATTATGTATCAATATACCAAGATCAATGCCTATGTAGCCCAATATAATCTTAATATTACGTCCATATGCAAGGGTCAATACCATTGTGGCCAACTATAATCTTAATTTTGTATCAATATACAAAGATCAATACCGATGTAATCCAATACAATCTTATTTTTGCACAATAAACAATGGTCAATACCACTTTAGCCAAATAAACTACTAATTTTGTATCAATATACAAAGGTATAAGGGCATATTCAATAATCTGCCCCTTCTTCTTGGACCTTCCTGTGCTATGTCTATATCTCATTTTTCTCAAGCCCATGCACTCCTACATAGGAGAGGAAGAAGGATACAGAAAAGGAAAAGTAGGAATTCGCTGGGGCTAACCTCCAAAACCCATTAAGACAGGACCATTTATCACCTTGTAGTCTCTTCCCCTACATAACAGAGTTTTCAGTTAACCTTCAAATAACCAAAAAGAAGGGCGGAGAAACACCCTCCCCACCCTCTGGGCATGGGACGTCGCTCTCTTAAAGTGACTTCCTGCTGATTTGGGTCGTAGTAGACCTGTTTGGGGCCCCAACCCAAATGGGAAAAATGATTAAAAATGTTAATACAATCCTTTTATGTTCAGTCCTTCTGTTCTCAGCTGTTTAGATGACCTAAGGGGTTTGTAGGCAGAAGCTGATCTTGCAGGCTTCACTGAGGTTCCGGCTGGGGCATTGTGTAGAGCTGAACGGTCCCAGCGACACTGGATTGCAGTGGTGGTTGCAGGCCCCCGATGGAGACAGCTATTGAGGAAGTCTGCCAGGCAGAATCAACTGGGTCACTCATCCTCCTTGGTGCCTGATTCTGCTCTCTGCTGAGGATTCCGCTGTCCGCTGTCCCCGGGCTCCCCTAATGGACACTTCTATTCTCCTGGAACGATAAGAACAGAGCCCTGCCCCAATCCCAACCCTAGGACACTTGCCCTCTTCTTTTTTTTTTCCTGGGGGGGGATGGGGGGGCTAGGTAGTACTTCTCCTGAAGCAAATTTGGCCTTCTGACAACATACAAAGCGTTATCTTTCAATCCGGGTTAAAGTAGAAATCATTCTGTCACCTTGGAGTTAAACCAGCTCTAGTGTATATATTTTGAGATCCCAAAGGACAATCTGCCTGCATCGAGAAGGCCTTTTGTAAGTAGCCTCCAAACCTAGGTCCCTCCGAATCCCATGTGTGTGCCTCTGAACTCTAATTATTGGGAACAGGGACCTGTGTTTCTCATCTGAAGGGATCAAAGATGTGTTCCACCACTCCTGGATCGAAGTCTTTCTCTATTTAGAGTTTACCCTGCATCAGGCTGACCCTGAGCTCCGGGATCTGCCTCTTTCTGTCTCCAGTGTGCTGGGAGCTGGGACCAAGGGTGTACTCTTCTTGAATGGTGGGACCAAGAGTATGCACCCTCACCACCCCGCTCCGTATGACTCCAGAGTACAAAAGACCACCAACTCTAAGGTGCACCCCCCCCCCCGGTCTCCGCTGAAGTCAAAGGCATGGGCCAATACCACAATTCTCTTGTATTTTACCTTAGCTCCACGTCTTCTCTACACCTGGAGGTCTGCAAATCCAGGCCGAATGGCTGTATCCTCTGTTCCATTCACAGTGTTTCAGCCCTGCCCCCTGCCTTTTTTTTTTTCTAGTTAATAAATTTATTTGTTTGTTGCTTCAGGTTACATCCTTATCATATTGTCCTCTTTTCCCGCTTCCCAGCCCCACCCTCCCATGCTCTACCCCCTGACCCTTCCATCTTGTTCCTCTGTGGTGGAGTGTCCCTGCCTAACAGTCTCTCACCACAGATCAGGAGTCATATGAGGGCCAAGCGCCTCTTCATTCACCGGGGGCCTAAGAGGCAGTACTGCCAGTGACTGGTGTCTCATTGCTACTGGGGGAATACTAAAAAAAAAAGACCAACAAACACACAAACCCACAAAAACAAAGAATATCAACAAAAAAAGAGAGGAAAAAGAGAAGGGAAAAGGAAAGAGAAAAAAAGAAAAAAAGAAGGAAAAAGAAAAAGATAAAAAGAAAATTATGTCCTTGTTCCTTTTGATGTGTTGTTTGTAGTACAGATATCCTGTACGAAATAGTTAAAATCCTACTATAAGTGAATAGATGCCATGTGCATCCTTCTGAGACTGGGTTAGCTCACTCAGGATGAGCTCCTCTAGATCCATCCATTTGGCTGCAAATTGCATGATTTCATTGTTTCTGATAGCTGAGTAATATTCCATTGTATAGATGTACCACAATTTTTTAATCCATTCTTCAGTTGAGGGACATCTGGGTTGTTTCCAATTTCTAGCTATTACAAATAAGGCTGCTATGAACATAGATGAGGAGACTTCCCTATGTCTCCGTGAGAGGTCCTTTGGGTGTATACCCAGAAGTGGTATGGCTGGGTCTTGAGGCAAGGTTATTCCTAGATTTCTAAGATATCGCCAGACAGACCTCCATAGTGGTTGCACAAGCCTGCACTCCCACCAGCAATGGAGTAGGGTACCCCTTTCTCCACACCCTCGCCAGCATGCACTATCATTTGAGCTCTTTATTTTAGCCATTCTAACAGGTGTTAAGTGGAATCTCAGGGTAGTCTTGAGTTGCATTTCTCTGATGATTAAAGATGTTGAACATTTCTTCAAGTGTCTCTCAGCCCTTAGGGATTCCTCCTTTGTGAATTCTCTATTTAGCTCCATCTCCCATTTTTTGATTGGATTATTTGGTTTCTTGGCATTTAGTTTCTTGAGTTCTTTGTAGATTTTAGATAAGCCCTCTATCAGATGTGGGGTTGGTGAAGATTTTCTCCCAGTCTGTTGGTTGCCGTTTTGTTCGAATGACAGTATCCTTTGCTTTACAGAAACTTTTCAGTTTCATGAGGTCCCATTTATTGATTGTTGATCTCAGGTCCTGAGCTGTTGGTGTTCTGTTCAGGAAGTTGTCACCTGTGCCAATGAGTTCGAGGGTTTCTCCTATTTTTTCTTCTAGTATCTTTAGTGTGGCTGGCCTTATGTTAAGGTCTTTGATCCACTTGGAATTAAGTTTTGTACAAGGTGATAGGTATGGGTCTAATTTCATTCTTTTGCAAGTGGACATCCAGTTGGACCAGCACCATTTGTTGAAGATGCTGTCCTTCTTCCATTGTGCGTTTTTGGCTTCTTTGTCAAAGATTAGTTGGCCATAGGTGTGTGGATCCATGTTTGGGTCTTCAATTCGATTCCATTGATCCACTGGTCTGTTTCTATACCAGTACCATGCTGTTTTTATTACTGTTGCTCTGTAGTACAGCTTGAAGTCTGGGATGGTGATACCTCCAGATGTTTTTTCATTGGACAGGATTGATTTAGCTATTCTGGGCTTTTTGTTGTTCCATATGAAGTTGAGACTAGCTTTTTCCAGGTCTATAAAGAATTGTGTTGGTATTTTGATAGGAATTGCATTAAATCTATATATTGCTTTTGGTAGGATAGCCATTTTTATTATGTTGATCTTACCTATCCATGAACATGGGAGATCTTTCCATCTTCTAAAGGCCTCTTCCATTTCTTTCTTCAGGGGCTTGAAGTTCTTGTTATATAGGTCCTTTACATGCTTGGTTAGAGTTACCCCCAGGTATTTTATGTTGTTTGTGGCTATTGTGAAGGGGGTTGTTTCCCTTATTTCTTTCTCGGTATATTTGTTTGTTGTATAAAGAAGGGCTTCTGATTTTTTTGAGTTAATTTTGTATCCAGCCACCTTGCTGAAGTTGTTTATCAGCTGTAAGAGTTCTTTGGTGGAATTTTTGGGGTCGCTTATGTATACTAACATATCATCTGCGAATAGGGATAATTTGACTTCTTCATTTCCAATTTTTATCCCTTTGATCTCCTTTAGTTGTCTTATTGCTCTAGCAAGGACTTCAAGTACTATATTGAAGAGATATGGTGAAAGTGGACACCCTTGTCTTGTCCCTGAGTTTAGAGGAAATGCTTCAAGTTTCTCTCCATTTAATTTGATGTTGGCTACTGGCTTGCTGTATATTGCCTTTATTATTTCTAGGTATGGTCCTTGTATGCCCGTTCTCTCCAGAACTTTTAGCATGAAGGGGTGTTGGATTTTGTCAAATGCTTTTTCTGCATCTAGCGAGATTATCATGTGGTTTTTTTCTTTCATCTTGTTTATGTGGTGAATTACATTGATAGACTTTCGTATATTGAACCATCCCTGCATTCCAGGGATGAAGCCTACTTGATCATGGTGTATGATACTTTTGATGTGTTCTTGAATTCGGTTTGCTAGTATTTTATTTAGTATTTTTGCATCAATGTTCATGAGGGAGATTGGTCTGAAGTTCTCTTTCTTTGTTGGGTCTTTGTGTGGTTTAGGAATCAGAATGACAGTGGCCTCATAGAATGAGTTTGGCAGTGATCTTTCTGTTTCTATGTGGTGGAAGAGTTTGAAAAGTAATGGTGTTAGTTCCTCTTTGAAGGTCCGGTAGAATTCCGTGCTAAAGCCGTCTGGCCCTGGGCTTTTTTTGGTTGGGAGATTATTAATGACTGTTTCTATTTCCTTAGGTGTTATTGGGCTGTTTAAGCTGTTAATCTGATTTTGATTTAGTTTTGGTAGGTGGAATTTATCGAGGAAATTGTCCATTTCGCTTAGGTTTTCAAATTTAGTGGAATATAGATTTTTAAAGTAATGTCCGAATATTTTCTGGATCTCCTCAATGTCTGTTGTTATTTCTCCCTTTTCATTTCTGATTTTGTTGATTTGTGTTCTTTCCCTTTGCCTTTTAGTTAATTTGGCTAGGGGTCTGTCTATTTTGTTGATTTTCTCGAAGAACCAACTCTTGGTTTCATTGATTCTTTGTATAGTTCTTTTTGATTCTAAGTTGTTGATTTCAGCTCTAAGTTTGATGATTTCCTGTCTTCTGCTCATCTTGGGAGTGTTTGTTTCTTTTTTTTCCAATTCACCCAGCTTAGCTGTTAGTTCACTAATATGAGCTGTCACAATTTTCTTTTTGAAAGCACTTAGTGCTATGAACTTTCCTCGTAGCACAGCTTTCAATGTATCCCATAGGTTTGGGTATGTTGTGTCTTCATTGTCGTTGGATTTTAAGAAGTCTTTGATTTCCTTCCTTATTTCTTCCCTGACCCAGTGGTCATCCAGTAAGGAGCTGTTCAATTTCCATGTGTGTGTAGGCTTTCTGTTGATTCTTTTACTGTTGAAGACCAGCTTTATTCCGTGGTGGTCTGATAAGATACAAGGTGTTATTTCAATTTTCTTGTATCTACTGAGACTATCTTTGTGACCAATTATGTGGTCGATTTTGGAGAAGGTTCCGTGGGGTGCTGAGAAAAAGGTGTATTCCTTTGTGTTTGGGTGAAACGTTCTGTAGATATCTGTTAGGTCCATTTGGTTCATGATCTCTGTTAGACTCAATATTTCTCTGTTTGTCTTCTGTCTTGATGATCTGTCCTTTGTTGTGAGTGGGGTGTTGAAGTCTCCCACTACTAATGTGTTGTGATCGACGTGCGCTTTAAGTTTTAGAAGTGTTTCTTTTACGAAAGTAGGTGCCTTTGTATTTGGGGCATAGATGTTCAGTATTGAAATTTCCTCTTGATGAATATTCCCTTTAATGAGTATATAGTGCCCTTCTTTGTCTTTCTTCATTAACTTCAGTTGGAAGTCTGTTTTGTTTGATATTAGGATGGCTACTCCAGCTTGCTTCCTGGGTCCATTTGCTTGGAAAACCTTTTCCCAGCCCTTTACTCTGAGGCAGTGTCTATCTTTTGTAGTTAGATGTGTCTCTTGTATACAGCATAAGGAAGGGTCTTGCGCGAATCCACTCTGTAAACCTATGTCTTTTTATTGGGGAATTGAGTCCATTGATGTTGATGGATATTAGTGACCTGGGGTTGTTATTTCCCATTAGTTTGGTATAGGTGGTGGTCCTGTTCCTCTTTTGGTTTAGTTGCTGATGGGTTTTCTATTCCCTTTGTTTTCTTGGGTGGAGTTTTCTTCTCTGGGTTGGGATTTTCCTTCTAGGATTTTCTGTAGGGCTGGGTTTGTGGGTAGATATTGTTTAAATTTAATTTTGTCATGGAATATCTTGTTTTCTCCATCTATGTTGATAGAGAGTTTTGCTGGGTAAAGTAGTCTGGCTGGGCATCTATGATCTCTTAGGACTTGTAGTATATCTGACCAGGCCCTTCTAGCTTTTATCGTTTCTGGGGAGAAGTCAGGTGTAATTCTGATGGGTCTGCCATTGTATGTGACTTGACCTTTTTCTCTTACAGCTTTTAATATTCTTTCTTTGTTCTGTATATTTGGGGTTTCAATTATTATGTGGCGAGAGGAGTTTCTTTTCTGGTCTAATCTGTTTGGTGTTCTGTATGCCTCTTGGATTTTTATTGGCATCTCTTTTTTCAGGTTTGGGAAGTTTTCCTCTATGATTTTGTTGAAGATATTTCCTGGGCCTTGGAGTCGGGAGTCCTCTCTTTCCTCTATACCTATAATTGTTAGGTTCCGTCTTTTCATTGAGTCCTTGATTTCTTGGATGTTGTGGGTGAGAGATTTTTTAGCCTTCTCATTTTCTTTGGATGTTGTACTGATTTCTTCCACTGAATCTTCCATGCCTGAGATCCTGTCTTCCATCTCTTGCATCCTATTGTTGATACTCACATCCGTAGTTCCTGTTCTCTTCCCTTGGTTCTCCACTTCCTCTTTTAACTCTGACTGTGTTTTCTTTATTGTTTCTATTTCTATTTTCATGTCTTGTATGGTTTTGTTCGTTTTGTACATTTCCTTCTCCAGCTTGCTTGTTTTTGTATGAAAATCTTTCAGGGCTTTTTCCTTTTCCTGTTCAAGCTCTGTCACCTTGGCTTGGAGCTCTTTAATGGTGTTGTTCCTTGTTTTGATTTGTAGAATTGTGGTTTCTTTGAATTCCTTCATAGATTTAAGTTCTTCTTGCAGGGACTCTATCACTTTCCATACTGCAGAATTGTCAATGTTTTCATGTGGTTCTGTTGGTGTGTGGTCATCCAAATTGGATGAGCTAAGGTGGTTCTGCTTTGTTGGAGTCATAATTCCTTGATTTCTATTTTTTTTTGACCTTTCGCCATTGGATGCATTTAGCTGTCTGTTTTCTGTGCTTGGAACCACAGTGGATGATTTGGTGCAGGGGACGAGTTACTTGGCTATCTGTCATTGCTTACAGGGGGATTTCAAGGACACTGTGGTTTTAATGGCCTGAGGCACTGTGATCTGGTGCAGCCTATTCCCAGGTTGTGAATAATGGACCAGGATTGTTTCACTGCTCCCAATTCAGACTTCTCTATGTTGCACTTTGAGTTATCAGCCTGTAATGGTTCTGATAGTATGGGTCTGTTTGCCCAGGCACAGATTCTGTGGGCTTTGTTTGTTGTCCCGGAGGCTGACAGGGTCTGGCTCCACACCTGATATGTCAGGATTTTCCAGGATACAGCTATGGTCCCGATTTCTGGTTTCTCTCTAGTCTTCTCGCCACAGGGCTGGACCCTGTGCTTAATTCCCTTCTTGTCTGCGCCGCCACGGGTCCCGTGGGTACCCCAAGCCCCGGATCCTCCGGCTGCCTGAGTGCACCTCTCGTCCCAGCAGCTCCGCCGTGGGTGCACGGACCCCTGGCCCCACCCACGCCTGTCTCTCTCCCCAGATGACCTGCCGTGGACTGGCGGGGATTTGTCCCTGCCCGCCGTGCTCTCTCCCCAGCTGCGCTATAGTGAATCTGCGAGATTTGGCCCCTCCCGCCTGCTTTTGTGTTCCCAGCTTCCCGCGCTCTCTCGGAACCTCCCGCCCTCCTGCTTCACGAGCCACTGTGGACCACCCGCTGAGCCCCCTGTTTGTTCCTTGCTAAGGCTTCCACTATCTCGCAACCTTTTCTAAGTGGGTATAAGTTCAACCTGATGTGTGGGGAGCCCAATAGGACAGCGCTCTATGGCCAAATGGACCCTGATTCTGCCTGCTGTAAGTTGGGATCGATCTTACCAGGCGCCTCACCAAATGGGAGTTCCCGAATCCCGGGTTTAGTGGCCTCCGTGTCTGTGAGAGATGGGGAGAGCCTTGCCCTGGGACTTTTAACAGTCCCTTGGGAGCTGTGAGTGTTCCAGGGGGGGGTCTAGCCCCTCCGGTTTTTGCACAGTGCCCAATATCTCTGTGTTTTTTATGGCTCTTTTTTCCCCGCGTTCAGAATGCGTCAGTGTAGGTCGCCGCCATCTTCGCTCTCCCTTGTCTTTCTTTTTTTAATGTATGGTTACTAGTAGTTTCCCCAAGCTCCAGTTGATGGTCCACACTCATATGGGCAGAATTAATTGACTTAGTGGGTGATAGATAGATACATTCATACATACATACATGCATATATATATATATATACACATAGAAGAAACAGGAAGTTAGGAGTGTACTACAGAGATTTAGTAGGATTTCAAGAGGATATAGTGGATATTATCATGTTTCAGTGTATACATGCATGAAAATTTAAAGAAGAAAAATTAATATTAAAAACAACAAAAAAGTGTTCATAGAATATTCAGAGAACAGCAAGAAAGCCAGTATGGTCAGAGTGAGAGGAAGGCAAGATTGAAGAGATAAGGATAAAGGAGAACCAAGGCTAGAACATATATAGACCACTGTTGAGTTTACAGTAGTAACTGTGGGTGGGGAGACTGGAGAATAGTGAGGTAGAGATAGATCATGATCTGACTTCATAAAGAGCCTTCTGACTGAATGGTGAAAATACACCACAGGTTTTTAACAAAGAAAGCCAGCTAAACATATGGGATATGCTGTAATTTGCAAGTGGGACCACCAGGATTTGCCAGTAGGTTACATGTAAAATATAAAAGAGATAGACTAATGATAACTCCAAGGCTTTCACTAAGTAACTAGAAGAATAAAGTGAGAGTCCCAAGAGGTGAAGGTCTGTATAGAGTTTGTCTTAGTTACTGTTCTGTTGATGTGACCAGACACCATGACCAATGTACCCCTTCTACAAGGAAGCATTCAGTTTGGGGCTTGCTTATAGCTTTGGAGGTGGTTAGTCTGTGGTCATCATGGTGGGAAGCAGACAAGCATGACATTGGGGCAGTAGCTGAGAGCTTTACATCTTGATCTGAAGGCAATTGGCAGTGAGAGAGACCCTGAGACTGCCCCATGGGATTTTGAAACCTCAAGACCCACCCCAGTGACATATCCATTCCAATAAGACCACATCTTCTAATTCTTCCCAGACAGTGCCACTAACTGGGGACCAAACATTCAAACATATGAGCCTGTGGGAGCTATTCTCATTCAAGCCGCCAAAGCCTGCAGTACAAGTTAGGCCTATTTAGTGAAATGACAGGCAGTTCAGATGAGCATCTAGCAGCACATAAGGAGGAGCTTGATGTTCCTTTAACCTGTTGAAATGGACAAAGCCCAGTTGTGACTGGACAATATGCCCTGTTGAAGGGGTGTGGCTAAGAAACCATGCAAGCAGAGCAGATGATGTAAGTTGCCATGAGAAGCAATGGGACTGCTGGACATCGAGAGAAATCTCATGGACACTCGAGACCACCAAGGATTGTGAGGCAATGCAATATAGAAGCCAGAGAACTCTACATAGTCTCTCTCTTCCTCCAGCCCTCACCAACTGAGAAGTCACATTGGAGAAGTGCATAGCAAGGTATGCCATTATCAGAATTTAGGCTGTGCTAGCCCAAGGCAATGGCACTGCATAAAATCTGCTGAGAGAGAGGTCCTTGAAGGCCTTAGAGCACCAAAAGTGACCAAGGTGGGCAGAGTTTGGAAGCTGGTCAGAGTAGCTTTAGGCCATGAAGCCTGTGGAAAGGTGGGCCTCAGTTTGGCGGTTGGAACAGACTGACTTTATACACCAGCCACAAGTTGGTTGTTGAAATAAATTGGTCTTGCAAACTGGCAAAGTAAGGCCCAATAGACTTTAAGCTTGAAAGATATTACCTGATGGGACTGTTGTACACCAAGTCACACTGCACCGATCTATGCTAAGAATATTAATATCCCTTTAAGAAAGTTAAAATAGTGTTAAGTGTTTTTAAATAGGTATTAGAGAGTTTTTAGATATTAGGGTGTTCTTAGATTATAGGTTTTAGATTATAGGATTTAAGTATTTTATAGGTGTTTTTTAAGTAGTAGTAAATGTAAGTATTTATAAATAAAAATATTCTGTTACAAAAAGCCCTTTTAAAGAGGATTTTTGAAAAAACATTTTAAAGTTGTGTGTGTGTGTGTGTGTGTGTGTGTGTGTGTGTATTCATGTGAGTGCAGGTGCCTACGGCGGCCAGAGGTGGAGTTACAGGAGGGTGGTTAATCACTCAACTTGTGTCCTGAGTCCCTGACATGGTTCCTCAGCAAGGCAGTTCATACTCCTTAACTTCTGCATTAGTTACTATTCTAGTGTTGTGATAAAATGCCATAATCAAGGCAACTTATAGAAGAAAGGGTTTATTTGGGCACATGTTCCAGAAGGATAAGACACCATCATGGTGGGAAGACGTGGCAGCAAGAAGCAGGCACAGCAGGAGGGGGAAGCTGAGAGGGCACATTTGGAATCACAAACTTGAAGGAGAGAGAATAAATCAGGAACAGGGATAGGCCTTAGATTCGCAGAGTCCTTCCTCAGTAACCTACTTCCTCCAGCAAGGCTGCACCTCCTAAAGCCTCCACAAACAGCACTACCTCCATCTTTGAAAGAGACTTGATTTTATTTTACACTCTAATTAATTTCACTTAATACTTAATACTTAGCCCTTAATACCTCTACCTCCCTTCCAGCTCTTGTTCCTTCTAACCCCGCACCCTAGGTGGGAGAGAAAAAAGGTTAGAGGGGAAAGGAATGGATGCAAATCTTTTAGAGCTACTTCCTGCTGATAAGGGTGGTTGGGTTCTTTTTAGGGGTGATACCAAACTTAGTAGTCAGGGTATCTAGTAGTCCAGTAAACCAGCAAACCAGGAAACACAGCAACCCAGTAGACACAGCAGCAGGAGGAACCAGCAGAAGCAGGAAGAGCAGCAACCTCTTCCTCCTTTGGGGTGCCCCTTCTCCTCTGGAGCTCTGGCATTTTATACCTCTCCCAAGTCCTCAGAGTTAAACTTCCTCCAGCTGGCTAAGTCAAACCCCTGCTAGAACATGAGGTACATATTAATCAATTTTTAAAAAAGATTTATTTATTTATTATGTATACAGTGTTCTGTCTGCATGTATGCTTGCAGGCCAGAAGAGGGCACCAGATCTCATTATAGATGGTTATGAGCCACCGTGTGGTTGCTGGGAATTGAACTCAGGACCTCTAGAAGAGCAGTCAGTGGTCTTAACCTCTGAGCCATCTCTCCAGCCCCATATTAATCAATATTAATTACATAATTACACAATATATGATGTATTAATTAATGTAATTAATATTAATTTGATTACACCTAGGATTAAACAAAAACTTTCTCATAACTGTTTTTTTTAAATAAACAAAACTCTTACCACATTTCCCCCAAGTAATGAGTTGCCTGGGAGTACACAGGCACCATCAGGGATCCCAGTAATTGGGCAGCACAGGCCAGCTAACAGAATGAATCCTGACTATGAGGACTTAACAAGGCATCCAACAGACATATCTGAGGTGTTTTAGGAGTCTATTATTACATACAGAATACATTCCTCGTTTGTAAAAATGAATACTAAATAATTGGGCTACCCAAAAGAGTTATTCCACAAGATTGGGAAGGATTGGATATAGCTGTGCTAGAAGCAGGTCAGCAGTTTCAATGGTTGTTGTGGTGGAAAGAAGAAGCCACAAACATAGAACAAAAAAAAAATAGAGAAAGGGGAATAAACATTGTCAGAGAGCAAATACTTGGGGAAGGGCAATATTCTGACTTATAAGAACAAATTCGATATGATGATGTCTTAATAGGACAGTGTCACTTGGCAGCTTTAAGAGCTTGGGATAAGTTTGGGGAGCCCTGGAAAAGACCCACTTCACTCACTAAAATAACTAAAAGTGCTGGAGAGGCTTTCACAGACTTCTTACACAGTTTGGTTACAACTGTAGCAGAGTCTTAATCAGACTTTGACAAAGAAAGGTGCTGATAGAAAACCTAGCATTTGAGAGTGCTAATACCTAATGTAAAAGAATAATGAGACCATTAAAGGAACATGGGGCATCACTAGATGAATGGGTAAGACACAAAACTGATGTTGCCTTTCAGGAGCAGCATGGCAATATCAGGAGAGCCATAGCTGGAGGTCTCAGATACCCAAGTACCTGGTGCTTTAATTGCAGTGAATTTGACCATTTTCAAAGAAATTGTAAGGCTAAAACCTTCAGAGCTCAAACTGACTTCAGAGCTCAAACTTACAGGTGCCATGACTCCGGAGAATATGGTATTCATAGAAGAGAACAAGTGGTTTCGTCTACAATGGAATGTCAAGGCTTCTGGGATTTTGTAGTGCTGTGGAAAGGGAAAACATTGGTTTTAGGATTGCAAATCCAAGAGGTGCCTAAGAGGTAATCTCTTGCAGGGAAACAAATGGAGGGGCCTCTGGATTCAAGGCTCCACAGCAAACAAAGGAGCTGTCTTCCTTTGGTCAATCAGGAGGTTAAAAGCAGGTAGGAAAACCAAAATTAACTATTGCTGATTTTTTTTTTTTTGGTTTTTCGAGACAGGGTTTCTCTGTGTAACCCTGGCTGTCCTGGACTCACTTTGTAGACCAGGCTGGCCTCGAACTCACAGAGATCCACCTGCCTCTGCCTCCCTAGTGCTGGGATTAAAGGCGTGTGCCACCACACCCAGCTTATGCATGCTACTGAAGGCAGTGCAGCTCCCTTATCAGCAAGCAGTCATTCAAAGAGACCTATGTCCATCCCTTTCCTTTCTAACCATCTTTCTCTCCCATCTAGGGTTGGGGGTTTGGAAGAACAAAGGTTGGAAGGGAGGTAGAGGTATTAAGTACTGTAAAATTAATTAGAGTGTAAAATAAAATAAAGCAGCATTCAACACAGTTCAAATACAATGGTGGAAAAATCAGATGAGTCATTTACAGCAAAACCGGACAATTTAGAATAGGCTGCAGATGTTATCTGGTGAAATTCTTAGCCTTTGGATTATTGGAAGCTAGGGAATCTATTTGTATATTCCAAAAGGTATTAATGTAATAGTCATAAAGAAGTTAGGTCACACACATAGGTGGGCAATAAATGGCTATTTAGGGGACTAAGATGGTCCAAGATAATTTTGTCTCCCAACATGTAACATCCACCAAATACTCCTTCCTTGTGGTTTTTACATAGATCGATGTTCCTTTCCCCAACCCCTTCCTTGGTAATGGAAGGGTTCTCTGCATGAACTTGATGGAAGCTCTATCTTTAGACAGGAGGACCACACAAGGGCTGCCAAGGCACTATTCAACATAGCTCCCAAATTCAGTGATGAGCATGCAGGCTTTCAAAAAAATTATCAGCCTTGGGTTGGAGAGATGGCTCAGGGGTTAGAGCACTTGTTTTTGGAGAAGACCAAGGTATGGTCCAGAACCCAAATGGAGGTTCTCAACCATCTATAACTCCAGACCTAGGAGGATACAACATACTCTTCTGATCTCTGCAGGCACCAGACATGCATGTAGTACATAGACACAAATGTAGACAAAATCATCCATCTATATAAAATAAAAATAAAGGGAAAATTACTAGCATTACACAGTTAATAAAAATTCATTCATATGTAATCATTAGTAATATGGGTCGGTTTTGGTTTTGGTTTGGAAATATACCAGTTTGGTGTGTATATATATATATATATATATATATATATACTGCATATATATATATATACTGCATATATATATATATATATATATATATATATATATATATACTGCTTCAGTCTCCTAAATGCTGTGGTTATGTGATAGTCAGCTAGAGTGGAATGTATTAAAATATTGGGTTTTCTGAACTGCCATTAGCCTCAGCTGCATCCTTTACTTCTGAATTACAGGAGAGAAGGGCACTATCCATGTCCAGAAGACAGTCAAGAGATTGGACTGAGGGTGTCTTTCCTTCACAGCATTGACCACTTTCATGTCCTCTTTATCCAGGAGCCAACTAAGCATCTCAAGTCTCGTGAGGCTGGGCAGTCGGGACACACACTGACTCAGAGCCTTCACAGTGGTGGCCTGAACTTGGATGCATTCTGGGATATTCCTGCAGATGTTCAGCTCTTGCAAATTAGGCAGGTTGTCCAGGGCTTGAAAGAAATTTCTGTATCCGTCCTCTGTAATCTTGTGATTCATTGAAAGATCTAAGGTCTCAAGTTTCTGGAAACCTCCACTGGTTGCTCCCTTGGCTACAAAACAAGATATTGATGAAAATGGAATCCTGAGGACGTCAATAATGACAAGTTATTGGTACTATTCCCACACTCTGACAGTGAAAGTAGGAAAAGCTCAACATGATGTTTAGAGATCATCCTTTGAAAACACCAAATAGCTGCCTGGCTGATAGGGAACCACCTGGCCAGACTGCAAGGGGGAAGCAGACACCAGGAAGTCAAGCACAGTCTTAGCTGTCTGGGCAGAGTCCTCTGGAGTCACAGGAGAACATAGGTCAAAGCAGAGCTTGGCTATGGAACAGGCTACAGTACAGGAAAGTACAGGACTGAGAAAGTGTAGCAACAGTGTCTCTGTGTTTGCAGAGAAGGGAAAGTGCCTTGTCCTCTGACTGACTACAACAGTGCCTTCCATCAATAGCTCAGTAGGGACAGACTCCCAGGTTACTGAGAGCAGGGGCTCGGATGGAATGGAGCCAGACTCATGGTGAGTTCTCCATTACCATGGGCCCATGGCTGTAGAAGCGAAGTTCTCATGGACCTTTTGTTTCATATGTAACTCTCTAACCACTTTTCCCTAATAAGGGGAAGGTTAGGGTAGATTTCACCCAGAATCATGCTGTTGCTTGAGTTTAAAGACAGAAGTCCTCAGAAAGTATTTCTGCTGCGTCGTGAATAGGGATCTTCTGTGATAGTCAGGGAGTAATTCTCATTCCCTGAATCAATACTCTTCTAGAAGGACCAGAGAAACGCTGAGCATTCACCCATCTATGGCTTGCTGTACCCTGTTTTCCTTTATCCTCCATATCACATTATACAGTTATCTGCTTCTATAGGATGTGTAAGTGCCATCTCCTAGCTGTAAAATTGAAACACTGGCCAAGAGTAACCTGTGTTAGAAAGATGGACACGGTTACCACATTGAGATGGGGCAAGAGGTAAGGACACCTTCTGTTCAAGACTCATGACCAAATTTGATCCATAGACTCTACATTGTAAAAGAGAACCAACAAATTGTACTTAGACCCTTATAAACTTGTCATAGTCTATTCTGTCTGTCTGTCCATCTGTGTTTGTCTCTAAGTAAGTAGGTATGTAAGAAAGAAAGGAAGAAAGAAAGAAAGAAAGAAAGAAAATAAATAAATAAATAAATTAATTAATTAATTAATTAAATGTATCTTTTTTAAAAGCCTCAGGATGGTAGGAATTCCTTTTTTTATTTCTATTTTAATTTTATATTTATGGGTGGATTCCCTGTATGTTTGTTAAGTGCACCACAAACATGCCTATTTTCCAGAGGTTAGAAGAGGGCTTCAGATCTCTTGGAACTAGAGTTACAGATGGCTGTGAGCAGCTGTGTGGGAGCTGAGATTCAAACCCAAGTTCTCTGGAAGAGCAGCCAGCCCTCTTAAGCTCTGAGCCATATGTTCATCTCCAGAAGTCAGTGTTTCATACTTGGTTAACAGATATTGACTGAGTTTCTACCATCTGTCAGACAACCATGCTGGGTTCTGGGAGAGAACAGTAGCTGCTCCTCAGTGAGAGAGGGCTAAGGATTATTGGTTCCCAAATCTATGTGAGATTCAATTTCCATAGAACCCTCATTGTAAAAGACAACCAACAAAATTGTACTCTGACATCTATATAGTTCCACAGCACATTCTCTCTCTCACCCTCTCTCATTCAATCAATGTTTTTGAAAACCCAAGTATGTAGGTGTGTTTTTAAATTTGTATTTCTCAATTCTTTGGTTTTGCTTAGAGAGAGTCTCACTGTGCTGTCCTAGGTAGCCTGGAACTTGCAGCATAGATCAGGCTGCCCTGGAACTCACAGAGATCTGCCTTCCTCTGCTTCTCCAGCACTGAGCCTAAACTTGTGTACTACTTCTTCCAGCCTAGATTGGATTTTTAAAATCTAACTATCTACCTGTACAAGAGATATGCCTTAAATGGTGGAACATAGGAAAGTTAAGTAAAATGAAGAAAAAAAGACACGAAAGGAATGTTGATGCCTATATTAATATACAAGAGGTGAGCACAAGGCAGGAAGTGCCATTATAGGTAAAGAGTACTGGTTTACCAGAAAGATCTAAGAACTCTACCTGTGCTGTGCACCTATGTTGAGGGAAGGTCTAATATTGTTTCTGATACATTGAATTAAATGCTGAGATCTGGTTACTGCCCCTTCTGAGGCATTCTCTTGATTGGTTAATAAAAGTCGCTTATAGCCAATTAGCTGGGCAGAAAGAGTATAGGAAGGCAGGACTTGCTCAGATCAGCACAGGAACTCGGCACACACAGAGACTCTCTTCTTTTCTGCCGGGAGACACAGAAGGAGACAGACGTCTGGAGAAGTCTGGAAGGTACTCACAGGCACATGGTGGTTTGGGGTTAACTTAGAGTAGCTAATTGAGAGTCTGCCCAGCTAAGGCCTAAGCGTTAAAATATTAAAAGGTCTTAGTGTGTTTAATTATTGGGGAAAAGACTGCGGCGACTTATAGGCCCTCAGTCCAAGCAGTCCCGGGCTGTTGGATTCCCAGACTCCCCTTGAGCCCAGGCAAATCTCCTGCCAAGCCGCCGGTAATTCTACCAGCCTACTATAACAACTTACATTAATTAACAGAGTTTAGGTTATAGGTGGTGTAGGCTACCTTTGGTCCCGGGGCTCTTTCTCCAGGATAAGTTAGGCAACCGGTTAAGGCACTCAGGCCAGGCTGCCTGCTCCTCTGCCAAGCCACCGGCTACTCCACTGGCCACTCTGCCGGCCTAATAGTACAGTTTATACTTACTAATAACTACATTAAATAATTAATTTGCAGTTTTCAGGTGGCGCCCAACATGGGGCGACATATGTAGAAAAAATATATGGCTAATTAAACTATTTAACCAGTATTTATATTATTGTTAATTGGCTCAGCAGTTGTTAATCTTTAAGCAGCCATTACAAATGAGTACACAGACACCATGTAGATTTTAACGAGCCTTGGCCTGAATTGTGCAATCCTAGCCCATCTAAGCTAGCTCTTAATTCTATTACCCAAATATGACCCCATATATACATACATCCCTTGGACTGCCATTCTCCACAATATGCCGATGTTCCTGCCCATGTAGAATGAGGTTCCTTTTTCTAACCCATGGTGTGTGCCTCCTTCCTGCTGCTCCTGGTTTGAATGCTTTCTTCTTCCCGCTGCTAGCTGCAATCTTTCTCTGTCTAAAGTGCAGGCTTCCTGCTCTAATCCCAGGAAGTCCCACCTTTCTCTGTCTTTGCCCAGTCTCAGGCCTTGGCATTTTATTTAACCCATCAGAGTCAATGTAAGTAACAGACAGCAAGCAGGACCAATTAATTAACATTTAGAATGCTTAACACTACCCCAACACACCTAGTTTGAAGATATAAGAGTGAACTAGAACTAGAAGGAAGGTAAACCAGGTGGTAGATATCAAGTGATTGACTGACTGACTGATTGATTGATTGACTGACTGATTGATTGATTGACTTACTGACTGATTTTGTGGAGCTTAGGTATGAACTCAGGACCTCCCACAATCTAATGAGTACTGCTGAGTACATCTCCAGTCCTAAGAAGGAAATTTGAACACACCCTCTGGGATTAATTATGTGCAAGAATGGAACCTACCTCAGGTGGACACATGCCCTTAGCTCCTCCTTTAAGGGTTAAAGATGTGGGCCTGTCAGGGATCAGGCTAGGATACCACCGTTAAGAAGATGGGTTCACCTTAAGATAATGTGGTTTTCTTCTCAGAACTCCTGACCCTAGTGTAGTGCCTATGAGCCAAGTTTCTATGAAGTTTGGTGGGCTTTACATGGCTTCTGAGGTGATCTCAGAAAGCTATAACCATTTCTTTTTCCTCTCTTCTGTCTTTTTCTTTCAGATGTTGGTCAATCTGAAAGATATTCCTCAATTGAAGCTTTGGGTTTTCTTACCCATGAGAATCAGATTGCCTGAACTGTAAGAGAGTTACAATATCTATTAGAGACAGACTATGAAGCAAACTCTGGTGAGGGTGAAAGCTGGCACAACACCATTAATAGGTTTGTCCCTGTGTTTTTCATTTGTGCTCACTCTCCTGTAACCAGCCTGGCCTTGAACTTGCTATCTAGCCAAGGAACCCATTGAACCTCCCAAGTGTTGACTTATAGGCATGTATCACATCTAACCAAAACAGTGGTTCTAATCAATCTATGTGAGGTAACTCAGAAATTCAACCCCTAGAGATACCTAAACACACACATTGTATGACTTTTAATTGCATGAGAAGTCTAGTGTCAAATGAAGCTACGGTGAGAGAACAGTGCTGTGGTCATACGTGGGAGGAAGTGGAGGGCACTGTTGGAGTTTTGACACAACTTGGACTTAGGGGGCTGGTGAAGCTCTGTGTCCTAACTCGTTGACGGCTACACTGACTTGGGTAACAAACATTTCAGTCCGTGAACAGGAAAATGGATGCAGCTCTACATTTCAGCTTGCTGCACCTTGTTTACACACTGTCAGTATTCACTTGACTAAAAGAGGATCTGGCCAGGTATCTGAAACACCACATGTGAGGACACAGATTTTACTGGTCCATGGTGCAGTTGGTAGGACACTGCTCTAATGTATTATGAGGCCCTGAGTTCAATCCCCAGCCCTGGGAAAACAAAACCACAGAAAGGATGGTTTCTATACACATGTTGAACTTTCCAGTCAGCCCAGGATGAATCCAAATCTGCAGAAGGGCAGGAGAGGAAACCACATGATAGTGGAAATGAGGAACAATTTGGGTGCTTTTCCCAGTTCTAGACACTACCAGCAGCCAAATCCAATGAGACCACTGCTTCCACATAAGGGGAAACCCTTCTACACTCACCAATTTCCATCACGCTGTCATCATCCAAGGTGTGGTGAAAGGCGAGAACTCGGAGACACTGCAGCTGCAGACACTGCTGGACAATCAGTTTGGCCACTTGCTGAATCCCGTCCCCAGTGGGAAGGGTCAGTTCCTCCAGGTTCCCGAGAGAACCCAGAGCCTGTGCTGGGGACAAAACAAAGCCATCCTCTGTAGCTCTTCCACCATGAGCAGCTTGTGACCTAGACATTCTGCAGTCTAGGAGGACCCACCTAGCAGAAGCCTTCCTCATCCCTGTCCTGTCCAAAGGCTAGAGAGGGATCGGCACACAACTGCCTCCTGATGCTCCCTGAAGCTGGTTCCTCTGTCTTCCCCTTACTGGTCTGTTCACTCAAGTCTAAGCTGTCTCTCCATTTCGTCTGGTACATAGAGGCCTCCACTACAGTTCATTCTCCTAACTGTCCAATATTTCCAGCCTCCTCCCTTGTCATCCCATCTATGTCTATCTCCCTGTGAATCCACTGTGAGGAGACCCACACTCCTCATTAAGGCATGGTCCACTACCCTGACAGCATGCCACCATACATCCCTAGCATGACACTGTAGATCACATGACCACTAAGTCTCTAATTCTGTGGCCTGGAAGAAACTATTTAGAAGACTTTGTAAAATGAAACTATGTTCTAGACTTATCATTACTTTCCCCTTCCCAATTCTGGAATAAACCTTTTCCTAACAGTCTCCTGTTTCTTTAGAAAAGATAGTATTTAGAAATCAAGTCCAGGGTTTGGGAGTTGGTTTGGTGATACAATGTTTGTCTAGCATGCCAGATATCATAGTAATGCACACACACACACACACACACACACACACACACACACACACACACACGAAATACACCTTGTTTTTGCCTCCTGGTTCATCTGAAAGCAAAGCAAGATGAATTGCTGGCAGCTCTACTATGCCAGTCATGAAAACTCAGCTATGGGTCTTTTTCTTGCCACAAATGTCCAAACTAGCAAGTCAGATGTAAAATTTCAATGTCAGTATGTACTGCCACCAAAGATGGTTATATTAGTATGCACGGGAGGTGGGGGAAAACATTTAATTGGGTTAACTGGTTGGTGTGTTTGTCTCGGCAGTCTTGAGACAGTCTTGGCCTCTAGTCAGAATGGCTAGAACTATAATCTTTCTGCCTCACCCACCCAGTGCTACTATCACAGTCATGTGTCACCACTTTCAGCTTTCATGAATGGGTTACTGAAGACATCTACCCACTGAAAGAAATCACAGGAGCTCTCTGTACAGGAAACTGTTTCAAACCCTTCAAAAGAATGAACATCTTGGCACTTGTGTGAGCACGCCTACAGCCAAGCCTTCCAGTCTCAGATGACTGTGTGGAACATGTGTCTGTACGACTGGAAATATGGATGATTGTAAAGGCATTTAGAACTCTTTAAGTTTATGGGTCAGAGTAGGTGAGACAGCTCAGGGGTAAAGGCATCTGCAGCCATGTCTAGGTCAGATTCCAGGAGACCATATGATGAAAGAGAGAACTATTCCACTTGTTCTTATCTGACTGCCACACACATAACACAACATAGTCGCACACAAACACACACCTAATAAAAGGAAAAAATACACAAAAAACTGTGAGACCACATCATTGTTTCCAATTTGCTTTTCTTTCTCTTTCTGAAATTTATTTTGTTGCCCCAACTGTTCTATGGACAGAGCTTTGTAAGTAACACTTCTCAAATTTACTTTGTCATAATCTATAAACTCTAATTTATTTTAAAGGGAAAATACATCAGGCTGGAGAGAAGACTCAGCAATTAAGAGCACTTGTTGCTTTTGCAGAGGTCCTGGGTATAGTTCCCAGGATCCACATCGTACTGAAAACGATCTGGATCCAGGGGATCCAGAACCCTCATCTGACTTCTTTGGTCACCAAGAATACATGCAACCAAACACTCATGGCCATAAAACAAGAATACATGTTTTAAAATTTAATTAATTAACTTTAAAATGGAAGAAATACACGTTGTGAGACGGACTAGCTCTAATAACACTTGCCTCCTCCTCAATGGGTCTGGAGAAGCCTGAGGAGTGGCCATTCCCCGGGGCTGGTCTCCTCCACAGTCCCTTTTTCGTTTACATTCATTTACTTATGTAAAGTCTGTGTTGGGTGGGCCAGCTGGTGGGTGGGCACCCACATGTCAGAGAGTGTGTGTGGGGGTAAAAGGACAACTTGTAATTTTCCACCAACTGTGTCCAGCAGTCTACCTTTGTTCCTCAGGCTTGGCATAACACCTTTACCAGCTGAGCCATCTGGCTGCCCCACCCTCCCCGTTCAATGCTTGTAAATTCTGTCTTCAGCAGTGAGGAGACTTGGCTTTCATTATACTCGATGTCTGTTTTGCAGAATTAACATGTGACACATGTCAGTCATCTTGGTGCCTGACCTTGTTCCTGCTGTTTCAGCACACCCAATTACCCATCCACTCCTCCTACAAGAAAACAAAACTCATTTGGATGCATACCCAGAAGTGGTATGGCTGGGTCCTGAGGCAAAGCTATTCCAAGTTTTCTAAGATATCGCCAGACTGACCTCCATAGTGGTTGCACAAGCCTGCACTCCCACCAGCAATGGAGGAGGGCTCCCCTTTCTGCACACCCTTGTCAGCATGTGCTGTCCTTTGAGCTTTTGATCTTAGCCATTCTGACAGGTGTGAGATGGAATCTCAGAGTTGTCTTGAATTGCATTTCTCTGATGATTAAGGATACTGAGCATTTCTTCAAGTGTCTCTCGGCCATTAGGGATTCCTCCTTAGTGAATTCTCTATTTAGCTCCATCCCTCATTTTTTGATTGGATTATTTGGTTTCTTGGCATTTAATTTCTTGAGTTCTTTGTAGATTTTGGATATTAACCCTCTGTCAGATGTGGGGTTGGTGAAGATTTTCTCCCAATCTGTAGGCTGCCGTTTTGTTCGAATGACAGTATCTTTTGCCTTACAGAAGCTTTTCAGTTTCATGAGGTCCCATTTATTGATTGTTGGTCTCAGGTCCTGAGCTGGTGTTCTGTTCAGGAAGTTGTCACCTGTGCCAATGAGTTCGAGGGTTTTTCCCACTTTTTCTTCTAGTAGATTTAGTGTGATCAGCCTTTGATCCACTTGGACTTAAGTTTTGTACAAGGTGATAAGTATGGGTCTAATTTCATTCTTTTACAAGTGGACATCCAGTTGGACCAGCACCATTTGTTGAAGATGCTGTCCTTTTTCCATTGTGCGGTTCTGGCTTCTTTGTCAAAAATTAAGTGACCATAGGTGTGTGGGTTCATTTCTGGGTCTTCAGTTTGATTCCATTGAAGACCACCACGACATTTCCTCATCTATGTTCATAGCAGCCTTATTTGTAATAGCTAGAAACTGGAAACAACCCAGATGTCTCTCAACTGAGGAATGGATAAAAAAAAAAAAACACAACTGTGGTACACCTACACAATAGAAAACTACTAAGCCATCAGAAACAACAAAATCATGCAATTTGCAGCCAAATGGATGGAACTAGAGAAGCTCATCCTGAGTGAGCTAATCCAGACTCAGAAGGATGAACATGGCATCTATTCACTTGTAACTATACTACAGCCAATGCACCAAAGGGAACATGAACATAGACTTTGTTACCTGTCAATGAGACACTTTGCCCTAGTGGTGCTGCCTTGTAGGCCCCCAGTGTATGAGGAGGCTCTTGGCCCTCATATGACTGCTGAACTTGAGTGGGGGACTGATATGTAGGGACATTCCACTCCAGAGGAGTGGGATGGAAGGGTTAAGGGGTAGAGGGTCAGAGGGCAGGACTGGGAGGGATAGAAAGAGGGTGCTGTGATGGAGATGTAACCTGAAGTACTAAATAAACATAAAAAAAGATATAGACAAAAAAAAAGAAATCAAAACTCATGGGTGCTCAAGCCCACACACACACACACACACACACACACACACACACACACACACACAC
>CAJQZJ010037361.1:3073001-3083436 GCA_907164525.1 Lophiomys imhausi | reverse complement strand
ACACACACACACACACACACACACACACACACACACACACACACACAGAGAGAGAGAGAGAGAGAGAGAGAGAGAGAGAGAGACAGAGACAGAGACAGAGACAGAGACAGAGACAGTTGCTGTCTTTGTAAGAAGGGAAGTGAAAGCAAGGGGAAACTCAGGCTCTATATGCAATAAGGTCTGAGAAACATTATGAAGATCCAGCTCTGTATCACATCTGTGCATTCTCTCCCCATCCCTTTATTTAACTTGCTTCCCATAAAAGCTGGCTACTTTCTCAAACTTTTAAGTCAAAAGTATTTAAATTTGGAGCTGAGGAGATGGCTTAAGAGCACTGGCTGCTCTTCCAGAGGACTTGGGTTCAATTACCAGAACCCATATTGCAGCTCACAACTACCTGTAACTCAAGTTCCACAAAATCCAACACCTTCACACAGACAAACATGCACAATGCACAGGAAAAATAAATAAGTAAATAATTTAAAAATATTTAAACTCTTCTTATACTTATCATTTAGTTAATTCTGAATTATAATATTGTTTTCTTTTTAAAAAATATTTATTTATTACTTCAGGTTACATCTCTGTCACAGTGTCCTCTTTCCACCCCTCCCAGTCCTGCCCTCTGACCCTCTACCCCCATCCCTTCCATCCCACTCCTCTGGAGTGGAGTGTTCCTACATAACAGTCCCCCCGCCCAGTTCAGCAGACATATGAGGGCCAAGAGCCTCCTCATACACTGGGGACCTAAGAGGAAACAACACCATTCACAATAGCCACAAACAATATAAAATACCTGGGGGTAACTCTAACCAAGCAAATGAAAGACCTGTATGACAAGAACTTCAAGTCCTTGAAGAAAGAAATTGAAGAGGCCATCAGAAGATGGAAAGATTTCCCATGCTCCTGGATAGGTAGGATCAACATAATAAAAATGCCTATCCTGCCAAAAGCAATATACAGATTCAATGAAATTCCTGTCAAAATGCCAACACAATTCTTTATAGACCTAGAAAAAGCAATTCTCAACTTCATATGGAATAACAAAAACCCAGAATAGCTAAATCAATCTTTTACAATAGAAAAACATCTGGAGGTATCACCATCCCTGATTTCAAGCTATACTACAGAGTAATAGTAATAATATTGTTTTCTTAACCTTAACACACATATATATGTTCTCTATATACACATATATCTACATGCATGCATGCACATGCACGTGCACACACACACATGTTCTAGAAACCTTAGAAACAAAAAGGACATAGCATATTTGGAGTGGATGATGGACAATGAAGATACAGAGTACCATCACGCCCAAATTTTCTTCAAAGGAATCATTAAGTCTGAGAACACTGCATTTACTGAGATCAAACATGGGGATATGTGGTACCCACTTTGAAGCATGGGGGTGTGTGAGAGTGAGTTTTACTATGATGTCCTCCTAAGGACCAGGATAGCTCATGCAGCTCACCTTCTATATCAGTACATTCCACCTACCACAGGTTGAATTTTTTTTATTACATTTAATTAAGTGTGTGTGTGTGTCAGAGAACAACGTGCCTAAGTTAGTCCTCTCTTTCCACTATGCATGCCATAGGGATAAAGCTCAGGGCTTCAAGATTGGTATCAAGCTTTTGTAGTGCTCTGAGCCATTTTGCCAAACATGAACTATTTTTTAAAATTATATCCATGCTGAACATGTATGGACATTTCCCCCTTGTCATATTCCTTGAACAACACAATGCTGTTTACATAGCTTTTATATTGTTCTAGGTATTGTAGGCAATCTAGAGATGTTTTAAAGTATATGGAGGATGTGGAGTCACATGCAAACACTTTACCAATTTATATTACAGACTTAAACATCTTCCAGTGTTGGCATCAGCAAGGGGGGTCCCAGAACCAATTGCCATGGACATTGTACTAGAGGTTTTCTGTCAACTTGACACAAGCTAGAGTCATTTTGGAAGAGAGAACCTCAATTGAGAAAATGCCTCCACCTAATTGTTATATGGGCCAATGTCAAATGCCTGTGGTGCATTTATTTGACTAATGACTGATGTGGGAGGACCCAGCTCAGTGTGGGTATTGTTACCTCTGGCCAGATGGTCTTTGGTGCTATCAGAAAGCAGGTGAGCCAGCCAAGAGGAAAAAGCCAGGAAGCAGCACCCCTCTGTCTCAGTCCTTGCCCTGACTTCACACAGGGATGGGTTGTCATCTGAGAGTTGTAAGCACAAATAAACCCTTTCTTGCCCAAGCTGCTTTTGGTCATTGTGCTTTATCACAGCAATAGAAACCAAAACCAATATTCAAGGGACAACTATTCACAGCTTTCTTTGTTGTGGGTTCACTGGAGGAGGAGTAAGAGATAAAGAATAAATTAAGAAACAGTGTTTTATAAACTTACCAAACTTTTCTGATGTTTCCTTATCTGGAAATTGTTGACTTTTAAGATTCAATATCTTCAGAGAAATAAAATTTGGCAAAATGGTGACTAGAAAAGGGAAAGTTAAATTGAGTTAGGTCAGATACACTTCCTATGACACAGAAGAGAACCATTGAAATAAAGAGTATTTCAAAAGTGATGAAAGGTGATATAATATTCAGATTGAACTATTATGACTAAATTGAGGACACAACTCTGAAAATTAAACATTTAAACTGTAGACAGAGATGCATCTCATTGTTGTGAAAGCCTCCCTGAAGATCAGGTGTCTTATCTGTTTCATTTTAATTCTAGAGTATTGAATGACTTTGTGCACAGGAACATGTGAAGTCAAAGCTGTACAGTTCTTACCAAAGGGCACGGCTTCAAAGCATCGTCCAGAAAACTCAATCTCTCTGAGTTTCTTGCAGGAAGCAAGCACAGCCATGAGAGCCTCACAACTGGAAAGGAAATCGCATTTCAGATGGAAAACATGGAGATCTGGAGAGTCCTGAATCAATTTAACTGGAAAAGATTGAAGATTTTCAGAAATTAGAGAAGGATACAAATTTCTGTCAGAATTGGCCTCTTAATCCTTGACCCCAACTACATTGATTAAAGAGGCAGTGAGGCAGTATTTAGAGCTCAGATGACATTCACTGCACTTGTTCTCAGTTTCTGCAGCTTACTAGTGATCAGATGATCTGGAACAAGCTCCTGGCCCTCTCGGGACCAGTTTTATGTTCTCAAAATTCAAAATAAGGGCTTACCATAGGCTAACAATAACCTCAGTACAAGACATGGTAAATTTCCATTCAAGGTTTTGGTCAGAAGAGTCCAAGAGATTCCCCAACTGCTGGAGACCTGCTTCAGCATGGTCAGGGGAGACTGAAAAGGCAGTCATAGCCTCAGTTGTTAATTACTCTTCAGACCTTTATCTGAGGGTTTACAACTTAATTACCTCTCCTGGAAAAATACTCTAGGCTCTTTACCTCAGAGACAAGTGGCCTGGCTAGCCAGCAGGAGCTTGGGGGCTCATTAATGCTTTGTGAGCCCGTGCCAGAGAGAGAGAGAAAGAAAACAATGAACTCACACACATTCAATGGGTGAAAGCAAAGGGAGCTCCCACAAGCTTCATACATGTAATACATACATACATATAAACATATGGACAAACAATTAGACAGAGGGACACAAATATGTGTAACTCATGAATGAAGGGGGAAATGTGGTATGAGTTTATTAAAAAAAAAACAATTATGACAATGTTTTTGCTTAATCCCAGGTGTGAGGCTGCTAAAGACCACAGGTGTAAAGTATTGACTGCCTCATGAGCTTGCAGGGGCGTGGCTTAGGCAGCTGCAGCATATAAACTCTGAGGACTTGGGAGAGAGTGTTTTTTTTTAAAAGCCAGAGCACTGAGGAAAAAAAGAAGGCTACAAAGAAGAGGTTGCTGCTCTCCCTGTGGCTGGCTGGTTCTTCCTATTGCTGTCTCCTGGTTTGCTAGACTTCTACTGAGATTGGTATTGCCCCCAAAGACCCAAGGATCCTAATCAGCAGAAAGTAGCCGAAAGAGAACATCACCCCCTTTCACCTTTAGCCTATTTTTTCTCCTGCATCGTGTTGGGGGGTTGGGAGGAACAGGGGTTGGAAGGGAGATAGATAGAGGTATTAAGAAATTAAGTATATTAAAATAAATTAGAATGTATAATTAAGTATACTACAAAAGTAATAAAAGCCGCCTTTGCTACATTTTCTTAGTCTTCAGTGTTCAATGTTCAACAAATCAAGTGGTGTGTCATACTTTAAAGCATTTTTCTAAATGATGTATTTCAGAAACAGGGCAGCACAGTTGTCCACCAACCAGGGGCTAGGGAACGATGGGGAAATGGTTCAGATCACTACCAGTAAGATTTCCCTCTCCCTTGGCAGGCAGATATGTAAGTGGTGATGTAAGAACAATTTGAAATCAAAATAAAAGAACTCTACAAATAATTTTGGAGAGGAACATAAAGAAGTGAGGAAAATCTTGCTGTTTGAGTTAAGCTGGCATGCTCAGCAATGGAGGTCAGGAATACAGCAGACAAGCAATTGTACAATACCTGGTTGGAGGTAGGGGTTGCTTCAGAGGAAGAGGAAGAGAGCCCAAGCATCAAGAAAATCTTGTTTCATAAAGAATTAGGAAAAAAGGGGCTGGAGAGATGGCTCAGAGTTTAAGAGCACTGGCTGTTCTTCCAAAGACCCGAGTTCAAATCCCAGCACTCACATGGCAGCTCAAAACTGTAATGGTGGTGATGCACACCTTTAATCGTAGCACTCGGGAGGCAGAGGGCAGGCAGATCTCTGTGAGTTCAAGGCCAGCCTGGTCTACAGAGTGAGTTCCAGGACAGTCAAGGCTACACAGAGAAACCCTGTCTCAAAAAAAAAGTAGAAAGAAGAGAAGGAAAGTTTATACTTCACTGAGTGAGAATGCAGGAAAAGCATCAGGCTTATCAAGGCTGGCTACGTGGCCGTGGATACATAAGTAATGCCTGTCTTAGCTGAATAAACTTGAAATCACTTAACATCTTTCTTTATGCCTTGATTTCCCCAGATGCACAGTGGCAATAATCGCAGTATCTTCTCTCACACAGTGAGTGTTGAAAGTGAATTAATATTTGTGAAGTGCTCATTACAGTTCTCGAATATAGTAAAGACTCAAGATTTACAAATAAGTCTTCAATGAAGGGTACTGTTCCCACAGTTCACACTGTCAGGCCCAGCGAAGTTTAACCAAGGATTTAATGGCTCTAACCATTACTAGCCAAGTAGCTTTCCCAGCTGAGACATGAACTGGAGATCCCAGCACCATCCTTACCTAGTTTGGAGAGGTCAGACTCTGTTGAGGTTTGGATGGATAACTTCTCCATGTGCTGGAGGTTTAGGAACTCTCCAGGAAGGACTGAGAGCACATCTGGTTTGCCGTTTAGTCTCACACACAGTTCTTTCAGGTCCGGGAACTTGTCCAAGTTAGGGAAGAGCTGATCTGGAAAGCAGCACATAGCTCCCATCACTCAAGAGTCCCAAGTGGAAGTTCTCAAGTGTGCTGTGACCCTCAGCCATTTTCATACATTCAGGATGAAACTTCAGACATCTCAACATTTGTTTAGGAAGCACATCCATGAAGATACTGCAACATCTGCTCGTCATAGACTCCAGAGGAAGCCCTGTAGTGGTCTCTAGGCTCACAAAAACAAATAAGACATCACCCCGATCAACAGCATGGGAACTGACAACAGCTGGTTTTCCACATGCAAAAGGCACAGCTGGATGCCTGCTTCCAACTCATAAAAGGTAGAAATCGAACGAACAGCACATGTTAAGAGCTAAAACTATAGAACTCTTAGAAGAAAATACATAAGCTTCATGACCTTGGATTTCACAGTGGGTCTTTAGATACGTTATAAAAAAACAGTAGAAAAAATAGGCCTTGGACTATGCTTGGTTGTTAGCTTTACCACATCTAAATTTAATTAAAACTTAAATGATTGGCCACACCAATGAGGGTTTTCCCCCCAACTGAATCATTTGAAGTGAGAAAACACCCCACTTCTAATCTGGGTCTTTGAGGTGGGACGACCCACCTTTAATCTGGACCACACCTTCTCCTGGCAGCCAAGATAAAGAACATGGAAGAAGGAAGCTCTCTCTCTCTCTCTCTCTCTCTCTGCCTGCTTGCCCTCCCTCTTGCTAGCAAGTCCATTCCTTCACTGGCATGAGAGCCTACATCTTCAGGATTCTAGTGTTTACTAAAGCCAAGCTGAGACATCCAGCCTCATAGACTGAATGACTACTGGATTCTTGGACCTTCCATTGGTACACAGCCTTTTTTGGACTAGCTGAACCACAGCTGGTAAGCCATTCTAATAAATCCCCTTTCTGTTTATATATATATATATATATATATATACACACATATATACATATATTCATTCTGTAAGTTCTGTTCCTCCATAGGACCCTAACAAATATGGACCTTATCAAAACTAACGACTGTTCATATGGCAGAGGACATTACAATGAGATGAGATGACAATCTACAGAGTGGAAGAAAATGTTTCTCAGACCATGAGTCTGATAAAGGTTTTGATAGATTTATTTTTGTCATGGTGTGACAGAATCCAGGGTCTTGAACTTGGTAGGCAAATGTTCTCGCAGTGAGATACCGTCCCTGTAACACAAGGGCTTAATATCCACAATACACAAAGGACTCCTACAACAGAACAACAATGATGCTGTCTTGCTTTGTTTTACTCTACAGCCTTGGCTGCCCCAGACTTATTATATAGCCCAGGTTGGTCTCAAAGTCAGGAAGGCCCTCTTCCCTCACCCTCTGGATTCCTGAGAGTGCAGGTATGAACTGCCACACCTTGACAAAAAGTTTAAATGGACAAGAATTTTAGTGTACTTTTCTCTATATAAGATACACAGTCACATGAGGAGCCCTATTCACTCACTAGCAGAACATAAAACCAAACTACAGGTGAAAATACTGACTTAGTAGACTATGTCTAAGATTAGCAAAGCAAAAGGAAAGTGGGTAGAAGATGTGGAAAAACTGGAGACTTGCACATTGCAGGTGGGAAGGTAAAATGGAGTAGCCACCATGGAACAGTTGGGAAGTTCCCCAAAGGTGAAACACAAAGATGTGGTGACTCACAGATGTAACCCCAGTGGCTGGGAGACAGAGGCTGGAGGATTCCTGTGAGTTCCAAGCCATTCTGGACATAGAGAGGGACCCTGTCTCAGAAATATAAGTACCATATAAAGCAACAATATATAAAAACCCATCCAGCAAGGATCAAACAGACCCTAGTAACACAAATTATCACTGTAGCATTAAAACAACTCAGTGTCCATGAAAAGATGAATGGATAAACAAAATGGAAAACACCCAATGGTAAATATACACACAAAAGAATATTATTATTCACTTATAAAAAGAAAATCAAAGTCTAATATATGCTGTGCCATAGTGAACTTTGAAAACATATGAAGGGAAATGGGCTAGACACGGGGTAAATTATTATATGATTACACTTATATAACATATCTAGATAGACAAGTTTAATGAGACAGATAGTAAAATAGATGCTACAAAAGGCTGATAGAAGGGAAGAGTTGCTGTTTAGTGCAACCAAGTTGCTGTGTGGGAGAATGAAAAGGACCTGAGGATGGGTGCCATGATGTCTGCACAGAAATATGAACAGTATTTATGCCATTGAATTATATATCTTCAGTGGTTGAAATGCTATTTTGTTCTTTGTATTTTGGGGTAATAAAATTATGTTAAATAAAGTATTGCTCTCTCTTTCTCTCTCTCTCTCTCTCTCTCTCTCTCTCTCTCTCTCTCTCTCTCTCCAAAGCCTCTGGCATTTCTCTCTCTGGCCCCAGCAGCCACTGAACTTTTGATCCTCTTCTGTCTACCTCCCAGGTGCTGGCCTTATAGGCATTCGCCACCTTGCCCAGTTTACAGAATGCTAGGCTCAGACTCAGCTATTTGTGCTAGGCAAGTAACCAACCAACTGCTTCATCTCCATCTGGTTTACTTAACAGTCAACTGACTGTTTTAGAGCCAGTGTTTTTTTCAGGAGCAGGATGTATGTGGTGGCATGTCCCTGTCATCTTGTAATCTAGCGCTGGGAAGGAGGAGACTGAAGGATCAGATACACAACAAGATTAAGGCCAATCTTAACTACAGAAGACAAATTCTCCAAAAGAATTTTTTTAACATGCATAAAAAGCAAAGTATGTCCAATAATATAACAGGCTGATAAAAAAGAAAGCTTTACTATTAATGATTAAAAATTTTAAAAGTTAAATATTCACAGTGATATCAAAACCTGGAAGTCCATTTAATGAAATACCAGTGAAGCTCACACTGAAAACTCAAATATAATTTATAGTTCAAAGCAAAGTAAATGGGGATTATCTCCCATTTTTACATTGAAATTCTGGAGAATCCTAATTTCCTCCTCTGAGCAGCCAGCATACAGATGGTTCTCCAGCATCATCTTACACACAGTCTGCCATTTATTAAAACAAGCAATTCAAATGCCCTTATAAGGACCTTGAGAGATGAAACACTGGTAGTAATGTTTTCCTATTCTTGTCTGAGTTATTTGAAACCCATTCTATGACCGAGGGCCTTTCACTGACTCATACACTGCCCCAAAGAGTGGAAATGTTTAGATTTCTCATATCAAGGAACCTTTGTGGCCTTGCGCCTGAGAAGTTTCATTCATTTAAAACTAAGAATGAGAAAACAGTATAAACAAGAATGGTTCTAAAAATACACTCAGAGATACCTGGTAACTGATTTGTCTCTAAGACTTCAAGAGACTGCAGGGCAGGCAGGGTGAGAAGCAGCTCCTGCTCTGCTGCACTGAGCTCCATCCTGCACATGGAGCACTTGGTGACAGAGGTGTGACACAGCTCCAGAGCCGGGCGGATGCTTTCAAGAAAGCCACTGCTGTTGAATAAGCAGAGCTCAATATTCTGTGAAGCTGAGAAGACTTCTGTTAGGACTCGGAGCAGTGCGTGGTCTGCAGGACCCATGCTAGACACTCGAACTTCCAGCCTGGGGATCTTGTGTGGCTTGGGGGACAGTTTCCAGTACCCTTCACTGATGTCTGGTAGAGCCCCAGGTCGGATATTTACATAGTTCTCCATGACCTCCTCATATTCAGCAAAAATTTTCTTCTGTTCATTTATGTGCTGAAAGGCAGATGTGTATTCCTCATCTATAGTTGGTGGCTGTACGTTTTCAAAATATGTTTTGAATGAATAATCTATGTAAGATGATGTTTTATTTCCATTTATGGAAACCTTTAAACTCCTCAACAGTAACAGGCTTTCTGGGTGGTCCTGGAAGTACTGGAAATTCAGTACTCTCAAAGCCAGTGTTCTCCCTCTGAGGAATTGCAAAATAGATGGAGAACATGCAGCTACCATGTCGCTTTCATAGGCAAAGTTTAGAGCAACGTCTAATAAATGCTCTGAAACGAATGAAAAGGGAGCTTCGGGAGATTCGTACCACAGGCCCCTAACGTACTGTTTCCACAGTGAAGTGATTGGGTGGAGCTTCATGTACTCCTCACTTTCAGTCATGTTCTTCAGAGACTCTTTCTCATCCATCAACTGAAGCAAATGAGATACAATTTGTGGCCCTGCCTTTGATGAAGACTGGCTGGAGAGATACTTCAAAAATATGTAATAGGAGTTTGTAGCCTTCAAGGGTGAGTTAATTTGTCTCAAATAATAAAGACCCAGGTCTTGGTCTTCCTGACTATCTGAACCCAGGAGTTCAGATAACCTCATGGCAGCAAGAAATTCTTGGAAGAGAGGACCTAAAAACCGGTAGGCCGGTCTCAGGCGCTGGGCGGTGAATTTGCTCATCAAGCAGGTGGTCAGGTCTTCATCTTCATCAACTCCAGCTTCTGTGAGGTCATCACTATTGAACTCAAAGCATGAAGAAAAAAGCCCTTTCAAGGCCAGATACCCACATGAGGACACAGTGGCCTTGAGAGGCTCAGCTGTAGCTCTGTACTTTAAGGACAGGTGTTGTATGTAGCATTTGAAAACTTCCACATCATGAAAGGACTGGTCAGAAGGGTTTTGAAACCAGTCATCACAGACTGCTGCCACGAAGAGGGGGGTTTTGAGAATTCCCTGCACATCTTCATTATTTCCACAGTAATTAATAAACTCTTCCACACGGATTATGTCATGTGAGAAGAACTTTCGTAATATATAGACAGTATTATAGAAGGGAAACTCTCTGATCTCTAGAATTGTATCTAGGTATGGGCGGATGTCCCTGACCCTGTTTGTATGGACAGCAATCAATAAGCAGGTCCGGGACAAATAGTTCTTGGTAATCAGTGTTTCTATGGCTTGGGGGAGGGAGTCCACCCTGTTGTAGTCATCCAACAGGAACAGCACCTGGTGTTGTAGCTGCTGGAT
>CAJQZJ010037361.1:3035905-3048001 GCA_907164525.1 Lophiomys imhausi | reverse complement strand
AGTTGCCTCTTGCACTTGCATCCGGTGGTCTCGGTCTCTGTCCTTGGGCGCTGGGCCCCAGGGGCAGTGTCCCCATTTCAGGGGTCTTTCACTAGTATATCCATAAATGCCATAATTTCTAATAAATGAGTAATAACGCAATCAGCCTTTTCTGATCTTAGAGCAGTTGCCCATTGAAATCCTGAATATGTATCAATGGTATGATGGATGTACGTTTGTTTTCCAAATTCTGTAAAATGAAACACATCCATTTGCCAAATCTCATTCTCTTTAATACCTCTATGGTTACTTCCAGCAGGTAATGAAATTTGGTTATAGAAAGAACATGTAGGACATTTTTAAATTATTTCTTTGGCTTGTTGCCAAGTGATAGAGAATTTCCTCTTTAAACCTGAGCTGTTAACATGATGTTTCTCAGGAAAATTTGAAGCTTCTAACACATTTCCTATTAGTAATTGGTCAATCTCTTTATTACCTTGTGCCAATGGACCTGGTAAACCTGTATGAGATCGAATATGAGTAACATATAATGGGTTATTTCTGCTTCTGATGACCTGTTGCTATTGAGACACAAAGAAGTTAATTCTGTGTTATCAGGAATAAATTCAGCAGTTTCTATATTTAATATGACTCTTTCTGCATATAGAGAATCAGTAAGTGGTTAAGAGGCTCAGGAAATCTAATAATACCATAAGGATTGCATACAATTCTGCCTTTTGAACTAAGATATATGGACTTTTGGTTACCTTGTTGATTTTATCTGTTTTATAACCTGCCATTCCCTGTTTGTTTGCATCAGTATAGAAAGTTGGTGCATCAGGAATTGGTGTTCCCTTTACAATATGAGGAAGAATCCAGTTAGTTCTTTTTATAAATTGTATACATTTTGGGGTTTTTTGTTTTGTTTTGGGAATTTGTTATTGATTTCTCCCAAATAATTACTGCAAGCTCTTTGCCAATCTTCATTGATTACCCATAATGACATAATCTCAGCATTAGTAAGAGGCACTACTATTTCAGCCGGGTCCATTCCTGACAGTTGACGTAGTCCTATTCTACCCTTTACAATTAGTTCAGTTATTTTTTCTATGTATGTTTTTAGTTTTTTACTTTGTTTATGTGGTAAGAAAATCCATTCTATAATACTATCTTCCTGTTGCATAATGAGTCTTGTAGGAAAATCAGTTGATGGTAAAATAACCAAAATGCAATTAAGTTTAGGATCAATTCGATCTATGTATGCATCTTGCAATCTTTGTTCTACCAACATTAATTCCTTTTCTGCCTCAGCAGTTAAACATCTTGGACTGTTTAGGTTTGAATCCTCTTGTAATGTTTGAAACAAATTACTTAACTCATAAGTACTTTAAACCAGGGGTGGGCCTTAGCCAATTTATATCTCACATTAATTTCTGAAAATCATTAAGGGTTTTTAATTGGTCTCTATGGATCTGTACCTTTTGTGGTCTTATTTTTTGTTGATTTATCTTATAACCAAATAGTTAGTTTGGAATCCCACCAGTGTGACTGAGGGCTCTCTTTCCCAAACACTCTCTTCAGCATTTGATGTTTTTGATATTTGCCCTTCTGACTGGGCTAGGATGAAATCTCCAAGTAGTTTCGATTTATATTTTCCTAAATGCTAACAATGCTGAACACTTTTAAAGATGTTTCTTGCTATTTTTACTTCTTCTTTGTTGACCTTTCTGTCATATTTATAGCCCATTTTTTGATTGGGTCATTTGTTTTCTTGATTCTTCATTTTTCAAATTCTGTGTATATTCTGGACATCAATTCTCTATCAGCTGTATAGCTGTTAAAGATTTTCTCCCACTTTCTGAATTCCTCTTCACTCAATTTGATTGTTTCCTTTGCTGTACAGGAGCTTCTTAGTTTTAAGGGGTCCCACTTGTCAGTTATTGGCCTTAATTCCTAAGCAAATGGAGTCCTGTTTAGAAAGTCTTTCCCCACATCTATGTCCTACAGCGTGCCACCTATATTTTAGCAATTTCTGAGTTTTAGGTTTGACATTGAGGTCTTTGGCTTATTTGTAGGTAATGTTTGTTCAGAGTGATAGCTATGGGTGTAATTTCATTTTTCTATATGTGGATATCCAGTGTTCTGAAAACTATTTGTTAAAGATTCTGTCTTTTCTATAATGTTTATTTTTGGCATCTTTGTCAAATGTCAGATATCTATAGTTATGAAGATCATGTGTTCTCTGCATTTGGACTGACTGTTGTTCTCCATAATGGTCTCTGATGAAGGCAGTTTCTCAGTTGAGGCTTATTCTGCCCAGGTGACCCTAGTTTGTGTTAAGTTGACAAAAATACTAACCAGCCAAGGAGTTGAGGCTATTAATATTTAAGTTATTATTGAAAGTGTGTGCTGATTTCTGTCATTTAGTAGTTTGTTTGTTTGCATTCTTAGTCCTAGCTTGTGTTTTAGTAATTATAACTTTGTTTACTTTCTTTAGTCTCTCGGCTCTGCTTATTTTCAGTCCAAAGTATTGCTTCTCTGCGGGGCTGCTTTACTAGAGAAGTAAACCCTGTTCATATCTTGGCAAGTTTTTCTTTGTCCTTCAGCCGTGACAGATAGTTTTGCCTTGTGCAGCAGTTTGGATTGGTGTCTTACTTAGGGTTTCTGTTGTTGCAAGGAAACATCATGACCAACAAGCAAATTGGGAAGGAAAGGGTTGATTTGGATTACACTTTCACTCTGTGGTCCATCATTGAAGGAACTCAGGACAGGAACTCAAACGAGGCAGGTAGAAGTTGACGCAGAAGCCATGGAGGGGTGCTGCTTGCTGGCTTGCTCCCCGTGGCTTGCTCAGTCTACTTTCTTATAAAAACCCAGGACCACCAGCCCAAGGATGGCACCAGCCACAATAGACTGACCCCATCAATCACTAATTAAGAAAATGCCCTACAGCCTGGTTTTATGCAGAGAATTTTTCAGTTGAGGTTCTCTCCTCTCAGATGACTATAGATTTTGTCAAGTTCACATAAAACTAGCTGTCACAGGGCCAGGCATAGTGGTGCATGCCTTTAATCCCAGCACTTGGGAGGCAGGTGGATTTCCATGAGTTCAAGGCCAACCTGGTCTACAAAGGGAGTCCAGGACAGCCAGGGCTACTACACAAAGAAACCCTGTCTCAAAACACCAAAACACAAAGAAACAAACAAAAACTAGCTGTCGCAGACATGGACCTTGGATTCTTCTCCTTCTTCTATGCCTATAATTAGAAGATTCTGGTCTTCTCACGATGCCCCAAAGTTCCTGTAAGTTCCTTTCATGTGGTTTTAAAGAGTTTACATATTCTTTCCTTGAGTGGTCCAGTTCCACTACTTTATCTAATATTCTAATATTTAATATTAGAGTATTCCTAATATTCTGTCTTCTATTTGATCCATTCTATTGGTAAGGCTTCAATTTAATTTAGCCGAGGAGCCCTGTTTCGTTGTACAGATGAGTCCTTATATCTGAGGTTGAACTGAGAGTGCCAGGTAAGCAGATAACCACTAGGAGGGGCTGGCTAGCTGAGAGAAACAAAACCTAACTCATGATAAAATTCCTAGGATTTGCTTGGGTTACTCTTAAAAACCCCAACTTACAAAATCAATTTAGTAGACACTACATAAAGAAAAGGGGGCACAAATATTGGCTAAGCTCCTCGAGAAATGATGTATGTTTGAGAATTTTGTAATTTCCTGTTTTCAAAAGTACTGGGTTAGGGTGGGGTAGATGTTGGAAAAGGAGTGAGACTTGTGGTTCTGAATGGTAGCAGACTCTTCAGGACTTCAAATAGCCATTGTCCAAAAGGTTGTGAAGGAATCTCATAACTTTACGTTCAAAGAAGTATCATCTACTTATTTGTGTCTGAGACAGCTTCTTAACTGTAGCCCTAGGTGGTCACTGGGATGCTGGGCTAGGAAGCCAGCAAGATTCCTGACTGTTTTTTTCCTGTAGGAAGTCAGTTCTCAGTTGGTAAGCAGACTTTAATTCCTGTTACAGAGAGACATGAAATTCTGATATGTGAAATTCCATTGCAGGAAACCACCTGAGGAGGAAGCAGGACCCTGACCATACTGAAGGTAAAAGGATGTCAGATGACCATTAGCCAGTCAGTGCCTGACACACAGCACAATCCTTTAAAGGAGTCGTGTGCTCAACTCAGCAATTCCTATTTCAGGAATTTACTCTGAGAAAATGTTAAAACGTGGGGAAAGGTTTATTAATAGTAATATGCAGATATTGAACATTGAACTCATCTTTATAAAGAAAAAGGGCCATGGCTTAAATGGTCTACAATAAGGGAGTAATTAAACCATTAAGAAGTATTAATGAATTATAAAAAGGGAAGAGGGGGAGCAAGACGGATGGGTCAGTGGGTAAAAGTACAAGTCTTGATCCCCACGTCCCACTACAGAGGGAGGTTAGAAGGGATCAAAGCAACCTCTAAAAGTCCTGTGACCTCCAACAATCTCTGTGGCATGTGTGTATCTGCACTCACACCACACGCACACTCACACACATTCACACTCACATGCACATACTCATACACGAAGTGTTGACAGGGAAACAAATTCTTTTTTAGGGTTCTTAGTCGTATAACAACAACGACAACAAAAATTTAAAAGGACTCAGAAGGAATCCTAGGGTCGGTTTTATTAGAGTCTGAACCAACAACAACAGCGCAGGCAGGCTGTAAATCTTGGCAACTTCCAGGAGGAGAGGGATGGGGATGAAAGGGCCATGCCCTTGGAGGATGGATCCAATAATAATAATAATAATAATAATAATAATAATAATAATAATAATAATAGTAACAGGCAGGTTAGACAGTGACGGTCAGCAAGCCCCTGCATGGAGAGTGGGTAGGGAGTCTGCAGAGAACGGGTAAGGAAGTCCAGAAAAGCATGCTTAGAGTTTGGGCCGGTTTGTGAAAAAGAGACAGAAAGCAGAGGAAAACCTACACTTTCAACTTAGAATACAGAACAGTGGGCGGGCTTAGCTGTACTTCCTGGTGGAAGCTGTGGAAGCCACTGGATATCGGGGAGGGGGCTTCTGAGAAGTGTGTCTTCTCCCCAAGGGGATAAGTTCCTCCCATCTCTTCCGGTGTGGGCTCCTGGCCAGGTGATTCATGGGCCTCGCTAGATTGACTGTTAAAGGGGAAGACGGTAATAAGTGATGTTGCAATCTTTGGAACAGAGGAGAATGTCGTGTCTCCACCCAGAGCCAGAAGTAGAGCTCAGATTTCATTCTTGTAGCCAAGAGGAAGCAGCTTTGTGATGGGAAGTGGTGTCCAAAGCCAGCCATAAGAGAGGGGTCCATCCTCAATTGCCTCAAAGGCTGATAGTCTCTATTTAGCTACCGGGCATTGACATCTCAAGGGTGAAGACCCTGGAATCATTTAGGAGTTGGTGTCAAGTCACTCTAGTCACTTCTAGATTCCAGTCGAGGAAACTACCTGTTTTCCAGTTACCGGCCCTCAAATTGCCTGAGCAGCTTGTACCTTCTGTTCTCTACAACGGAAAACCAGGTATGGTGATGCAGGCTAGGACTGTTGCTCAGTGGTGGGTACTTACTTAGCATACACAAGACCTGGGGCTCATTCCTCACACAGCCAAAACTTAGTACATTGCAGGTATTTGTCAATTTTACAAAGTAACTTGCAGCCCAGAGGAAAATAAATATTTCATATAGTCTATAGCAGTCATTTCAATAATTATGAGTCAGGAGAATAGGGAACTGGGTGAAGCAAGAGGCTCTAGAGATTAACATGAAAGGTGGAAGGCTGAAAGCCCTTTCCCTTCTGGACTTCATTCAGTCAAGGAGCATGCTCAGGAAGAGCTAGCTTTGTAAGACTATCCGGAGAGGCAGGTAGGACACAGATAACATATCGAATGCCATGCAGAGCCACTTCCTTCCTCTCTCGGAGCCAGGTCCATAGTTCAGGTCTGGTGGATTCTGAGCTCATCAGTATCTCTCCTTCAATAAGATACCACCACCCCATAACCATCTACATGCCCTATACAACCTACTGTAAAGAGTCATAAGAACCCGTGAACCCCAACCACTGCCCCCCCAGACTCAAATCCATGCCTAAAACAGGGGGTGAGTCTGGAGTTTACATGCAATACTAAGCCTGGAAAGTGAACACAATAAAAATAATAGTTTTAAAAGGCTGGAGAGATGACTTCGCAGTTGAATTGGTACCCTTACAAACGTACCAATTTTGGCTCATGGCCCCAAGGCTAGGCCACTCACAACCACCAGTAACTGGGGGTCCAACACCTTTTCTGGAATATATACTCACATATACATACTTAAAAATAAATGAAATAAAACCTTCAAGAATAATTTCTTGACTGAATGATATTATCAAACTGTCACTATCAGGCTATATAAGTCTGTATGTATTTTTCTTTAATACATGGTAAACATATGTGTTGGCCTTCCTGGTTGGATGGGAAGGTGTCCAGGAAATACACAACTCCAAAGCCAGGGAACCACACAGCCCTTAGGTGGGACAGTGTCCCACAGGAAGGGTGCCCTGAGACACAACAGTCCCAGAACCACACAGCTCTGAGAGAAAAAGCCTCAACAACAGAGTTGTGGCAGTTCACAGAGGAGGGTTATCCCAACCCCAGTTGAGCTGAGGAGCCCAGAAGACTGAGCCCAGCTCCTTCTTTGCTTCTCTTCTGGGCTTCTTGGTTTCTTTTGGTGAGAGAGTCACACCAGGCAACAAATCTCTTAAAAGAGATTTATTGGAGGGATGAATTCAGGAATGGCTGCCTTTGTTCTCAGGAGAAGACATCAGAGAGCTGGGTAAACACAGCCTTTATGTAGAATTTTTTTGGGGAGGAGGGCAAGAACTTTCTAGGGAAGAAATTTCCAAAGTAAGGATGGGTGGGATTTCAAGTCCTCAGCTTGGAGGACCTTTAGAGATTGGTGAGTTTCTGTTCAGGCTTTTCACCTAAAATTAGCATAGATCTGGGAGGGGTCCCACTGTGTGTGTGTGTGTGGGGGGGGGAAATGGCCTTTGTGACAGAGGCTGAAACTGCCAATAGGACAGTTAGAGAGGTGTGGAGGAGGGGCCTATTAACTCATGCCTTAGGGAGTTTACACAGACTTGAACACTAAACAAAACAACTTTCCTTAACTAAACTGTGGACTTATACTAAGGGGTCAGATTCCTAGTCCTGGTCCCTGACTGGCAGTGCCAGACCATGTAAAGCTCCCTGGGAATGGCTAGTTTATACATTGTGGCCACAGAGGTGGCATAGATCAGCTCCAGTTGGACACACCTCCCTCCCCCAGAGTTCCCTGTCAGCAGCAGCCATAACTGAAGCCTGTGTGGCTCCAGCTTCCTAGTTTCTTCAGGCCTCTGATCTCAGGTCCCAGGGCTGTGGAGATTTAGACTCAGCCACTCTGGAGTCCTGAGGCGTTGCTGTCTGGAAGTGTAGAGGGAACAGCAGCACACACAGCCTGAAGATTTGAGCACCCCTTTCAGGGATCACAGGAGATGGCACCCAGGGGAGGTACAGAGCTGGAGAAGTGGCACCCAGGGAAAGATGTAGGGGCAGCCCACAGGCAAAACTTGAGGTAGCCAGGCTTGGCTGCTGGAGCTCCTCAGGTGGGGGCCTGAACATGTTCCTGCAAAGTATAACAAAGTTTACAACTATACAAAGTTAACAAAGGGAGTCTATGGCTGGGAACGCTTTCCCTCGGAGCTGGGAATACCTGTAAACATCCCAGCATCCAAGAGACTGCAGTACTGGGTCAGGTTCTTCCAAGTTCTTGGCCTCCTATACAAAGAATTGGAAATAAAGGCTCTTGTGGATTTGCACAAGAACAAGATAACCTTAACTGGAAGGAAACAATGACACAGAATTACCTTCAATATTGATAGTTGGTCAAGTGAGTGAGAGTATTCAAAGGGTCTAATTTTTTTTTTTTTTAGGTTTTTTGTGACAGTGTCTCTCTGTGTATCCTTGACTGTCCTGGACTCACTTTGTAGACCAGGCTGGCCTTGAACTAACAGAGATCCGCCTGCCTCTGCCTCCCAAGTGCTGGGATTAATAATTTTTTTTTATGGTGCTCAAGAGAAGGAAAGGTTGTTTACCAAATAAGGCCCCTCTGTTTTGACTGACAGTCTTGAATTATGCAAGTCCTTGGTCATTGTGCATATCACTTCCCAAAACGCATATGATTTTAATCATATATGTGCCTAAGATGGGAGATAGGGTATTCTCCTTAAACATTTACTTAAAGACACAGTTTTGCCTTCCTGCATATGCACCCAAAACCAGTTCAGGCCAGATCTGCCTTTACAACCTCCTATCCCAATACACTGGGAATATACTTGAGTAGAGACTGTCTAAATTTGATTGTTGCTAGGGGCAGGGAAACCTATAGTGTTCTTCATGTAGCCCAATGCAGGCAGTGTTCTGAAGGAGGAGTGTGAAGATGAACACAGGTAAAGGCCGTAGGATGCCAAGTACGTTATTGCACAACCAAGTAGAGTCCCAGACCATAATGCTCTCTTATGGTTGTCAGGTTCAACCTTAAGTTCTAGGCTAGAAAAAATAGGCTACATGCAAGATTCTGTCAAAGAAATACAAGCAATCAAACTTTAGGACACTTGCAGGGCTTCAAGAATGAAGCCAGGTCCCTCTGGTTCATTGCCAGTCTTCGAGGTCTAGCTCATTGCTTGACACACAGGTAAGTAAGTGCTTAGCAAATATTTGTTCATTAAGTGGGTGAATATTGATGTTTCATAGTTTTTTGGGCAACTTCTGCCTTTCACAAGTAGAGGCCAGAGGCCAGCGTACAAGTGGTGCGTGTCTCCTACCTACTGGGTGAGCCCTGGAGAACAAACACGGGGTTTGTGGCAAGTATCTTTATCCACTGTGCCGCCTTCCTGACCCAGACACACAACCCTTTATAGTAAAAATATTACAAACACCAAATCATCTGGTTTTCTTTCTCATTTAGAAAATGGCAGCCCAGGGGGAAGCCTTTGAGGAGAAAATTTGTGAGTTTGATGATGATTTGGTGGCTGAGCTCTCTGCTCTTCTCGGTGTGGATGCACTTCGGGTCTTAAAGAGACAACAAGAAGAAGACCATAAACAACGAATGAAAATGAAGAAAGGTTTTAACTCACAGATGCGCAGTGAAGCCAGACGACTAAAGACTTTTGTGACCTATGACTTGTTCAGATCGTGGACGCCACAGGACATGGCAGCGGCAGGGTTTTACCATACTGGGGTGAAACTTGGGGTCCAGTGCTTTTGCTGTAGCTTAATCCTCTTTTCCACCAGACTACAGAAAACTCCCATAGAAAGCCACATGAAGTTACGTCCAGAATGTGAGTTCCTTTTGGGCAAAGATGTTGGTAACATTGGCAAGTATGACATAAGGGTGAAGAGTCCAGAGAAGATGCTGAGAGGAGACAAGGCAAGGTACCAGGAAGAGGAGGCCAGACTGCAGTCCTTTGAGAACTGGCCGTTTTATTCCCATGGGACATCACCACGTGTCCTCTCAGTGGCCGGCTTTGTCTTCACAGGTAACTGGGTTCCATTTTGTGAGGCGTTTCAAATTTAGGTACTATTTTGTAGGCAGTATTTTGTTAATCAACCCTTACTGGTTAACTGTGTTATATTAGACATAAGGTGCATTGACATTAAATTTCAACTTTAACAAATTTGCTTCTGCTTTAGTATACATTTAGTGTACCATTATTGGTTTGCTATATGTATGCGTATGTGTGTGTGTGTGTGTGTGTGTAAAGAACAATGTTACTTTTCATTAAGTGCAGACCTTAAATGTACCAGCAGTGGGCTGAGGGTGTAGCTCCGTGCTAAGCACTTCTGTAGCAACCTACGAGGGCCTGGGCTGTGAATGTGGAGAATGGCCATGGCTGGGGATACAGGTCCAGGGCTCAGAAGGGGGTCATTTAGGGCAGTGGGACTATGGACAGGGATTCGGCCAGAGGCCATGGAAGAACAGACATGCTGGAGTCTGTCTTGTCCTGGTACAGTATGATCAGCTCCAGGACACACCTGGTGCCATTGCCAGCCAGTCCAACACTCCCCTGCGTCTGTAGGTAAAAGGGACACCGTGCAGTGTTTCTCCTGTAGTGGATGCTTGGGAAACTGGGAAGAAGGAGACGATCCCTGGAAGGAGCATGCCAAGTGGTTCCCCAAGTAAGTGGACAAATGTTTTTTTCCTAAAATTTTCAGCTTCAATAATAAATGCTTTAGATGATTTATTCCTTTTTTATTTGATGTATATTCCCACGTGTGTTTGTGTGTGCCACAGAGGCCAGGAGAGGGCATAAGAGCTCCTGAAAATGGACTTACAGATTCTGAGCTGCTGATATGTAGGTTCTAGAAACCCAACTCAGTTCTTCTGGAAGAGCAACAATTGCTCATAACCATGGAGTTAACCGCTCCAGTCCTGCTTTAGCCAGTTTCAGGTTTGTTTGTTTAGTTTTATGTTCATTGGTGTTTCACCTGCATATCTGTGCTACGGTGTCAGAATTTCTGGAACTGGAGATACAGACAGGTGTGATCTGCCATGTGGGTGCTGGGAATTTAACCCAGGCCCAGGGCTTTAGTTAATATCTTGTATAGATATTATGTGTATTTGTATGTATGGTATATGTGCGTGTACATGTGTAGGCTTAGGAAGGCACATGTTGACCTAGGAGGGTATTTTCCCCTAGTGCTCTCTACTTTTCCTTTTTTTTTCTCCAGCTTGTTGGGGTTGGTCTGGTGCTGCTATGCATTCAAATGCTAAATACTGGCCCCAAGATCTGGTTGCAGTCCAGGCGAGCACATTCTCAAGTACACGGAGTGATATTGTGTAAACTTTGCTCCTCTGACTGCAGCCAGATCTTGGGGTTTTGGGCTGGTGCTGTCCTCTGTCTCCTATGTGTGACCTGGTATGGCCTCCCCTCCTTTGTAAAAGTGGCGTAAGTTCAGCCCAGTGCCAGGGTGGTACGTGATGTGGCTGTGGCTGGCTTGGGGCTTACCTAGATGCAGGGGCTAATGAAGGCAAGAGGGCAAGAAGGCACCCCGGATTGCCGGGTATGGGTCAAGCCTGTTGAAGGCAGCAGGCAGCCACAGCCTGGCTTGGGCAGCCAGTCCTGCGCATTGATGTCCCGGTCTTAGCCACCATGGTGGGAGCTGCTGGGAGAATGGGGCTTGGCTGCCGGGCTGCATCAGCAGCGGTGGTTGCTCATCTGGATGAAAGGCAAGGGGCAAGAGGGCGCTGCGGCTGGCCCTGGGTAGGTCAAGCACGGCCTAAGGCAGAGCAGGGAGATGCCCATTTTGGTCCACTATGAGTCTGAGAAGCACGCTATGGTTCCCCGCTGCTACTTATTGCCAAGCGGCTGCCTGTGTTTTAGTCACTTATCTTAAAAAGACAATGGGCCTTTTACCCAATTTTTTTTCTAACTAAGCTTGGATTCTAATTGCCCCACGTTGGGTGCTAATTTGATGAGGAACAAATATTAAACTCTATGGGCTCTTAATATGACTCGGCCAGCCCCTCCAATAATCGAACACAATTTGAACAGCTTTAGCACAATAACTGGGCAGTTACCCCTAAACGATTTTTCTATGCTAGTCTGGCTATTTCCCATCTGCACTCCCCATATCACTTGCCAATCAGGGTCCTGTCTGTGCTGGATCCGCTCCATCAAGCCATGTCTTCCTTCTCCATCTCCCCTCCACCCACAAAGTCCCTACCTGTGACCCCTAGCGGGAATGAAAGTCCCACCAACCTCTATTCTGCCCAGTGATTGGCTGTCAGTAACTTTTATTTAACCAATCAGAGAATAGTGGCTAGCAAAGTTTACACAGCATTACTTGGTGTACTTGAGAATGTGCTGGCCTGAACTGCAAACAGATCTTGGGGGCCAGTATTTAGCATTTGAATACATAGCAGCACCAGACCAACCCTCAACATCAGCTTTAAATCATTTCATCTTATTGACACAGTGACACAGTATTCTTACCTGCCTGACACCCTCCACCTTCACACACACACACACACACACACACACACACACACACACACACACAC
>CAJQZJ010037361.1:2978484-2998636 GCA_907164525.1 Lophiomys imhausi | reverse complement strand
CACAGTGGCGTAGGGGCACAGTGGCATAGGGGCACAGTGGCGTAGGGGCACAGTGGCATAGGGGCACAGTGGCGTAGGGGCACAGTGGCGTAGGGGCACAGTGACGTAGGGGCACAGTGACGTAGGGGCACAGTGACGTGGGGCACAGTGGCATAGGGGCACAGTGACGTGGGGCACAGTGGCGTAGGGGCACAGTGACGTAGGGGCACAGTGACGTAGGGGCACAGTGACGTGGGGCACAGTGACGTAGGGGCACAGTGACGTAGGGGCACAGTGACGTAGGGGCACAGTGACGTGAGGCACAGTGGCACAGTATCTAGAGCTCAGACTACATTCACTGGGCTTGTGCTCAGCTTCTGGAACTGACTAGTGGGCAGATGACCTGGGACAAGTTTCTGACGCTCTCTGGATCAGTTCTGTTCCCTCTATTTCACCTTCAGTGTCAGCATCCTAATGTGTCTGCGTTTGCACACGGCACTAACACAGTAGGAATTCTGTACAGAGTAACATAAAAGGGAGGACAAGTCTGAAGCACAGACTTGTTTTTTAATTATTTGTTTGGTGTATGTGTACGTGTGTGTGTTTGTGTGTATGTGTGTGTGTGCCCATGTGTATACATGGGAAGACACAAAAGTGTTATAACCCACATGTGATGGTCAGAGAACAACTTTGGGGAAATCTGTTTCATCATTTTGTCATGGGATCCCACAGATCCAACCTAAGTTATTCTGCTTGGCAGCAAGCACCCACTGAACCATCTCCTTGACCAGAAAATTTTTGTTTGCCTCAGCTTCCCAAATTCGGGGATTACAAGCAGGAGCTACCATGCCGCACTTTAGTGACTTTTTGGCATGCAAATCTGCCCTGTCAGTTCCCGGTTTACATTCCGTAGTGTTCAGTGTTTTAAAAACTAAGGATCTGTTTGTGTTTTAGTCATTTTAGTAAACGATATGTTCTAGAAAGATGGCTGCATAGCTGTCTATCAGCAGGAGGCTAGGGTGGAGAGAAATGCAGAAAAGGCCCAGAATACTTCCAGTCAGATCCCTTCTCCCTCAGCAGGCAGATGTGCACTTGCCACTAAAACAGCAGCAAGAGGAGAGAACTCTACACACTTCTTTGCAGAGGAAGTGTTAGGAGTGTAAAGCTCAGGCATGGAGTCAACTCTTCTGTTTAAGACACATTTTCTCAGCTGGAAGACCTGGGCAATCACTGACTTCAGTTTCCCCAGGTGACCATCAGCAATAATCATCATCCCTTCTCTCACATAGTGAAGAGTGAGCCAGTATCTGTGAAGTGTCATGTTAAAGACTCAGGTTACAAAGAAATCTCTGCCCTCTTATTGAGGAAGAGCGCTGTTCCTACACCCTCCCATGGACAAGGCCCACGCTGTCAGGCCCAGTGAAGTTTTAACTAATAATGATTTAATGGCTCTAACCATTACTAGCCAAGTAGCTTTCCCAGCTGAGACATGAACTGGAGATCCCAGCACCATCCTTACCTAGTTTGGAGAGGTCAGACTCTGTTGAGGTTTGGATGGATAACTTCTCCATGTGCTGGAGGTTTAGGAACTCTCCAGGGAGGACTGAGAGCACATCTGGTTTGCCGTTTAGTCTCACACACAGTTCTTTCAGGTCCGGGAACTTGTCCAAGTTAGGGAAGAGCTGATCTGGAAAGCAGCACATAGCTCCCATCACTCAAGAGTCCCAAGTGGAAGTTCTCAAGTGTGCTGTGACCTCAGCCATTTTCATACATTCAGGATGAAACTTCAGACATCTCAACATCTGTTTAGGAAGCACATCCATGGAGACACTTCCAGCTGCAATATCTGCTGAACATAGACTCTAGGGGAAGACTTGTGCCAGTTTCTAGACACACAAAAATAAAAATAACAGTGCTCGCTTTGGCAGCACATATACTAAAATTAGAACGATACACAGAAGATTAGCATGGCCCCTGCGCAAGGATGACACACAAATTCATGAAGCATTCCATATTTTTAGGGGACTATGATGGAGATGTAACTTGAAGTAATAAAATAAAGATAGATAGATAGATAGATAGATAGATAGATAGATAGATAGATAGATAGATAAATGCAACATCACCCTAGCCAACAGCATGGGAACTGAAAACAACTGGTTTTGCACATGCAAAGATTATAGTTGAACTGCTACCTCCAACTTATATAAAAATATAACTTAGAACCTCTCTACAAAATATGATCCTGCATATCCTCTTCCCAGGTCCATCCAGGTAAGTCTACCATCCTCCTCTCCACCCACCTGCCCCCAACTCCCTAGATCTAGCCTTACTCCCATTTCCAATGTCTCTGTCTAGTCTAGCCACTCCTGCCTTTGTCACTACCAACCTCTAGGCTTCTGCCATGACCCACCCTGCTTCCCTGCCTGCTCCCAACCTTCAAGCCACTCACACACCACACCCAACCTCTCCTCTACCCAGCCAGATCCTACACATCCTTCTTCGGCTGGGTGAGTTTGCCTGATGCTCTCTACCTCATACCCACCCCAACACTGCCCCCCCAATTCCAAGCCAACATACCAGCTATATCTCCTCTGTCCACCTGAGCCACATCCAACCTCTAGGCCCAATCCAACCTTCACAAACATAAGGCTGATGATGAAGGAAATTCAGAATGTGAAGATAAAATTCAATAAAGACAAAGAAACGCTGAGAAAGCCTCAGGCTCAAATGCATGTGAAAATGGAAAACCCAATAACTTGACTAGAAAACTCTAATGAAAGACTTACAAGTAAAACACATCAAGCAGAACACAGAATATGAAGATCTGAAGATAAAGTAGAGGACCTAGATGAAATAAAGAATATGGGAAAAACACAAGAAATATACAGGAAATGTGGGCCACCAAGAAAAGATCAAACTTTGAATTTTAAGAATAGATCAGGGGAAAAAAAAATCCCAGGTCAATGACATAGACCAGCTCTCCACCAAGATCATAGAAGAAAACTTACCCAAACTATGGAAAGATACTCCCATACAGAAGACACAGTAGCACAGAAAACATCAAACAGATAGAACCAAAAAAAGAAACTCTTTGTGGCATATTATAATTAAAGCATTAAACATACAGAAAAAATAAGATATTGAAAACATTAAGAGAAGAAATACAAGTCACATATAAAGGACAGGGTTTCAATGTGTAACCCCTGGCTGTCCTGAAACTAACTCTGTAGACCAGGCAAGTATTGAACTCAGGTATTGCCTTGCAAGTGTTGGATTAAACATGTGCGCCACCACCACCTGTCAAAGAAGCTTCCTTTTAGGGATACAGAGACCATCACAGAAATCCACAACTGGACAAAATCTACAGAAGAAGTGACCATGTGGAACCTGTCCCCAGTTGATATTCATAAGACCAGTCCATTCCTAAGGCTCAGGGAACAAGGCCGAAGAGGGGACAGAAAGATTGTACGGGCCAGAGGACTAGAACATCTGCTGTCAGATACATATGACCAGAAAGCTGCAGCCAAAAAAAAATCTCAACAGTATGGTCATCTAAGTAAGGCCTATACAGTGACACCAGTTAACAAACAACATGGATAAGAAAAATCTCACAAGGTTCCACCTCTAGATGAAGAGCTAGATGTAATTCCTGGATGCTGAGAGAGGGACTCAGTCTCTCCAGGAACAACCCCCCAATAGGTTATCCAATCTCAAGTAGTCAGTCCTGAATACATATACATATAAGCAACACTAAGTGGACTCAGCATCTTGAATTTATATATATGTTTATAAATACATATATGTGTACAAAGTTGAGAGGGAATTGGGGGACAATGGGAAGAGCTAGAGGGAAGAGAACATGGAATAGAAATTATGTAAATACAGTACTCATGTATGACATTTTCAAAAAGGAGAAAATAAATGTAAGTAAAAAACAAGCAAACAAACACCACCAACAACAACAAAAACAGAGATAAGAAAGGAAGGAAGGGATCCAATATGGTGGTGACCAGTGTGCACAGTATCTGAGTAGCAGAAGGTTAAACTCAGTCACTGTGGAGCAATCTCGAGGCTACACTACTGACCCTGAAATACAGACTGCATCTGTGTTTTTCCAGCAAACTCAGCGACTAGCCACCTCTCTGAACAGGGCACCCGGGCTCCAGAATCAACCACCCTCAGGTCTGCTGACTCTACATTCTGCTCCGAGAAGATCTCCAGTGCCTGAGCAACACAGGGCTCCAGACTGTGGCTCCAACCACCAGTCAATGGCCCCACCAGACTTCCTTTATTCCAGCTTCCACAGAGACCTGCCCACCTCCCAGAGAAAACCAGCCAGACCACAAGAGCATCCAGGTCATTAAAAACTTCTTGCTAGGGATTACAACATGGCAGTGACCAGCACATATGGTATCTGAGAGCATGAGATCAAGCTCGCTTACCTCAGAGCAATCAAGAGGTGGCACTGCTGACTGCAACACATATACTGCCTCTGTGTTTCCCTGGAAAATGTTGGGAATAGCTACCTACTGAAACCGGACAACCAGGCTCCAGGATCAATCCTGGAGCGTCAGCCCTGCCAACTCTAACCTCCACCCAAGAAGAGCTCCAGTGCTCAAGCAACACAGGGCTCCACCCTGAGGCTCCAGCCTCCTGTCAACTGCCTGACCTGACTTCCTGAGCTCCAGCCTCCACACAGACTTACCCATATCCCCAAGAAAACCAGCTGGACCAATAGAGTGTTCAGGTTAGACATGTTCCACCCCAATCCCCTGACTGTGAGTCCAACAGGGACACAATCAGCAGGCTATCTGACATCTACCCTCCAGCCCACCCTACCATCCTGAGGAGGACCACTGGTCCCCAGGAATATCAAGCTTCTGCCAAGGACTCTACCCCATGTCTGAGAGGTTCAGCCTGCAACAGGAACAACCAGCCAACACTAGGGGCAACCAGATGTCTACAGGTCAGTGTAAGAACACAAGCAACAAAACCCAGGGCCATATGGCACCAGTGGAACCCAGCCATCCTACCACAGCAAGCCCTGGTTACCATAGCATACCTAAAGCACAAGAAAATGACATTACATCTGATCTTATGAAAATTATAGAGGTCTTAAAAGAGGAAAACAAATGCCTCAAAGAAACGGAGGAAAATACAAACAGGTGAAGGAAATGAATAAATCCCTTAAAGAAATTAAAGAAATATGGGAAAATACAGTCAAATGGAGGAAGGAAATTAATAAACCTGTGTAAGATCTGAAAATGGAAATAGAAGCAATAAAGAAAACACAATCTGAGGCAATCTTGGAGATGGAAATCCTAAGAAAAAGAACAGGAACTACAGACACAAGCATCACCAACAGAATACAAGAGATGGAAGAGGGAATCTCAGACATAAAAGATATGTTAGAAGAAATTGCTACTTCAAAGAAATACTAAATCTAAAAGGCATCTAACACAAAACATCCGGGAAATTTGGAACACTATGAAAAGACCAAACCTAAGAATAATAGGAACAGAAGAAGGAGAAGAATCCCAGGTCAATAGCCTAGAAAATATCTTCAACAAAGCCATAGAAGAAAACTTCCCTAAACTAAAGAAAGACGCCTATAAGTATACAAGAAGTCTACAGAACACCAAATAGACTGGACCAAAAAGAAAATCCCCCACCACATAATAATCAAAATACTAAACATACAGAACAAAGAAGGAATCTTAAAAGCCACAAGGGATAAGGGCCAAGTAACATATAAAGGCAGACCTATTAGAATTATACCAGACTTCTCAATAGAGACTATAAAAGCCAGAAAGGCCTGGGAAGAAGTCATGCAGCCTCTAAGAGATCACAGATGCCTGCCTAGAATACTATAGCCAGCAAAACTAAGAAGGAAGGAAGGAAGGAAGGAAGGAAGGAAGGAAGGAAGGAAGGAAGGAAGGAAGGAAGGAAGGAAGGAAGGAAAAGGGAAGATTGAAAGCTCATGAGGCCTCAACCTTACACAAAAAATTATAGGAACTAAGGGATGCTGATAATGGAGAAATAGTCTTCCCCAGGGAGGAGCACACCAGGTGGTCATCTACTACCAAATGGTCAGCCCTGAAATCATACATACAAGTAGCAATATATAGACTGAGCAGATATTTACACATTTAGAAATATATATACATATATGTTATAAGTATAATAAATATATATTTATTTACATATATACTCTTAATAAAAATTATTTTAAAAAAAGGATGATACAGACACAGCAAAGCATACTTGAGCATATTGCAGACTGCTAAAAAATCAGAGCTTTGCTACTAAAAACTACAGAATTTAAAAATAAAATTCCAATGGTATAGAAACTTAGAAATAAACTGAATGAAAGGACAGTAAAGTCTAGGAGCTGAGAAGATGGCTTAGAAGAAATAAGAGCACCTGTTGTTTTGCAGAAGACCCCAGCTGGTTCCCAACCCCCATATTAGCCAGCCCACAAGAATCTAACCACTTCTGCAAAAGATCTGGCGCTCTCTTCTCACCTCTGAGGGCAACTACACACACATACACACATGCATTCACACAAACATATACATAAATAGTGAAGTAAGTATTTTTTTTCAAAAAGTAATCATTATAAAGATAAAGTCTATCCTGAAAACTATAAAATGTTGCTTAGGAGAAGATGTAAATATTATTTACCCATGTTAAACATCTTCACTGGAGAAGCCAAATACTTTCCTCCTCTGGGTGCAGATGCTGCTCCAGCATCATATTACACACAGCCCACCATTTACCAATAACAAGCAATTCAAATGCCCTTATAAGGACCTTGAGAGATGAAATACTGTTGGTAATGCTTTTCTATTCTTCTCTGAGTTATTTGAAACCCATTCTATGACCGAGGGCCTTTCACTGACTCATACACTGCCCCAAACAGTGGAAATGTTTAGATTTCTCCTATCAAGGAAACTTCATGGCCTTGTACCTGAGAAGTTTCATTCATCTAAGACTAAGAATGAGAACACACAGTGTAAACAAGAATGGTTATACAAATACACTCAGGAATACCTGGTAACTGGTGTGTCCCTGAGACCTCCAGAGACTGCAGGGCAGGCAGGGTGAGAAGCAGCTCCTGCTCTGCTGCACTGAGCTCCATCCTGCTCACGGAGCACTTGGTGACAGAGGTGTGACACAGCTCCAGAGCCGGGCAGATGCTTTCAAGAAAGCCACTGCTGTTGAATAAGCAGAGCTCAATATTCTGTGAAGCTGAGAAGACTTCTGTTAGGACTCGGAGCAGTGCGTGGTCTGCAGGACCCATGCTGGACACTCGAACTTCCAGCCTGGGGATCTTGTATGGCTTGGGGGACAGTTTCCAATAGCCAGCACTTATGTTGGGTAGATGACAGAGTTGGTTATTCATAAAATTATTTATGTTCTCTTCCTTTTCAGCTAAATTTGCCGACCATTCCTTCATATGTTCAAAGGCAGATGCGTAGTCCTGATCTATGGTTGGTGGCTGTAATGTTTCATAACATTTTTTCATGACTGAGTAGCCTACACTAGGTAGCATTTTATTTCCATTCATGGAGACCTCAATACTCTTCAATAATAACAGGCTTTCTGGGTGGTCCTGAAAGTACTGTAAATTCAGTACTTTCAAAGCCAGTGTTCTTCCTTGAAGGAATTGCAAAATAAATGGAGAACATGCAGCAACTATGTTGCTTTCATAAGCAAAGTTTAGAGCAATGCTCAATAAATTTTCTAAGGCATATGAAGAGAAACCTTCAGGACACACTTGCCACAATTCCTGAATTGACTGCATTATCCGGGAAGTTTCTGGATGGCACTTTACATGATCCTCACTTTCAGACATGTTCTCCAGCAACTTTTTCTGGTCCACCAAATGAAGCAAATGAGATACAATTTGTGGCCCTGCCTTTGATGAAGAGTGGTTGAAGAGATACTTTAAAAAATTGTTGTAAGTGGTCATAGCCTTCAAGGGTGAGTTAATTTGTCTCAAATAATAAAGTCCCAGGTCTTGGTCTTCCTGACTATCTGAACTCAGGAGTTCAGTCAGCCTCATGGCAGCAAGAAATTCTTGGAAGAGAGGACCTAAAAAACGGTAGACTGGTCTCAGGCGCTGGGCGCTGAATTTGCTCATCAAGCAGGTGGTCAGGTCTTCATCTTCATCAACTCCAGCTTCTGTGAGGTCATCACTATTGAACTCGAAGCATGAAGAAAAAAGCCCTTTCAAGGCCAGATACCCACATGAGGACACAGTGGCCTTGAGAGGCTCAGCTGTAGCTCTGTACTTTAAGGACAGGCTTTGCATGTAGGATTTGAAAACTGACACATCATGAAAGGATTGGTCAGAAGGGTTTTGAAACCAGTCATCACAGACTGCTGCCACGAAGAGGGGGGTTTTGTGAATTCTCTGTAAATCTTCATTCTTTCCAAAGTAAACCATAAACTCTAGCAGACGTGTTATATTATGGGAGAAGAACTTCCGTAATACAGAGATAGTATTATAGAAGGGAAACTCTCTGATCTCTAGAATTGTATCTAGGTATGGGCGGATGTCCCTGACCCTGTTTGTATGGACAGCAATCAATAAGCAGGTCCGGGACAAGTAGTTCTTGGTAATCAGTGTTTCTATGGCTTGGGGGAGGGAGTCCACCCCATTGTAGTCATCCAACAGGAACAGCACCTGGTGTTGTAGCTGCTGGATGCTGCTGCCCAGACACACTTCACTAATGCATCCTCCTGCCTCTAGGAGTTGGGCACAGATGATGTCGGCCAGCCTCTGGTCTGGTCGGGTGGACTGAAGGGAGAGGTAGAAGACCAGCTGGAACCTGTTCAACAGGGGACAGCATCCTGATGCCCAGAGAAAAGCTATTTTCTTCAGGAAGGTTGTCTTTCCACTGCCAGCTTCCCCCTCCACACACATGACAGAGCTGAGATTGGCAAAGACCTCGGGGATTGTCAGGGCCTCTTGCACTGGCCTGCTGATATGCTTTGAAATGATGGACACATCGCAGCCAAGCAAGTGGTCAGTGCCTAGGCTGGAGCACACCTCTGGCAAATTCATGTGGCGGAAAGTGGCTTTGGTGTAGGTGCCTCTCAGATGCTCACTCAGACTCTTTGCCTCTTGAAGCCACTGGGCCTCACTCTGAGCCAAGTCTGTGGAGGGAAGACAGGCGCTGCTGGATGCACATCCGCATCCCTGAGCTTCACTCTGATGCTGGTCTCTACAGAGAGCAGACACAAAGCTGGATACAGGTTCAAGTTCCTGAGCTTCACTTGGAGCAACAACTGTGGTGGGAAGAAAGGAGACACAGTGGGAAATGCATTCAAACCTCTCAAGCCTAAGGCTGTGGTGTCTTTGTTACACTGTCTGCTATGGACAGATTTTCCTCCAGTGTCCACGAGCTCCCCTTTGAGATCCTCTCAGATCTTTCCATAGAATCACAGTGTTTGGAGAATGTGTATAAGGCTCCTCATTTGACAGGGACTTAGATATCCTGGCATCCTAATTTCCCATCTAAGATCTCAGGAAGCCAGCTTGCTGCACAGTGCCTGTACCACTGGCTGGCTTGGATCTGACACAAGGAGTGCTGTCACTAGTCCTGCATTCACTCTCAATTGCCACAGGCATGCTGACTCCCCATCCACGGTCCCCTCACCTCAGTGCTCTCCTCTCGGAACTCCGTGGACAATATAAACGCACTTTCCTTTCAAATCTCTATAGACAAATGCACATCATCCCATGTTGCTTTCAAATACTTACCGGCCATGGTAGCATGAACTGCCTCTGGATCCTCGTGATTGTTTTCACTTGTGGGTTCCTTTAAAACATAAATCCTAAATTAACTCAAAACTGGGTCTTAAATCAAGATTTGGTATTATATTATCATTGAGGACCAAACATCTAAACACAGCTTGCATTCAATGCTAATTGAAAGAAGGAGTGTTCCAGATATAAAAGAATAAATCTCACACATGTCCAGATAGTACAAGAATGGTATATATGTCCTCTTTATGAGTGAGCACTAGGTGGGTAATCAAAACTGTAATGTCTAAAACAAGAATAATTCTGCAAAAAATCATTAAGCATTGCTTTCATCCTTAGTAATTACTATGGGGTGGATTTACATGCACTGTATATATCATACATTAGACAGATGCAGAAATATTATTACATACACACCTTTTGAGAGAGAGAGAGAGAGAGAGAGAGAGAGAGAGAGAGAATCATGTCATGTAAGCTGGTCTGGACTTCTCTAGATAGCCAAGGTTAACACTGAACTCCTCATCCTCCATTCTCCATTTCCCTAATGCTCGTATTATAGGCATGAGCCTCCACACACCCCTGACTTCAATGTCATTCTTGTTTTCTTTTCTGGAACTCCTAACATCTGACCACACATAGTTTTATTCAGAACCGAAGATCTCTTTGTGTCTGTCAGGGGAACAACTAGTAGCTGAGGTACGTCCCCCCCTGCACTTGCAATGTCAACCCACATCCGACAAACGGCTGATATCCAAAATAAATAAGGAACTCAAGAACATAGATATCAACAGACCAAATAAACCGTTTAAAAATGGGGTACAGATCTAAACAGAGAACTCTCAACAGAGGAATCTCTAATGGCTGAGAAGCACTTAAAGACATGTTCAACATCCTTAGCCACCAAGGATGTGCAAATAAAAACGACTCTGAGATTCCATCTTACACCCCTGAGAATGACTAAGCTACAGCTCCTGCTGATGAGAATGTGGAGCAAGGGGAACACTCTTCCATTGCTGGTGGGAGTGCAAACTTGTACAGTCACTTTGGAAATCAATTTGGCGGTTACTCAGAAAATTGGGAATAGATCTACTTCAAGATCCAGCTATACCACTTCAGGTACTCTCAAAGGATGCTCTGTCCTACCACATGGATACTTGCTCAACCATATTCATAGCAGCTTTCTTCAAAATAGCCAGAAAATGGAATCAATCTAGATGTCCCTCAATGGAAAAAAAGGATTTAAAAATGTGGTACATTTACACAATGGAGTTTTACTCAGCTATTTAAAACAATGACATCTTGAAATTTTTAGGCAAATGGACAGAACTAGAAAAGACCATCCTGAGTGAGGTAATCCAGATCCAGAAGGACAAGCATGGGATATACTCATGTGCTGGGAGAGACAACTGGAATGGGTATGCGTGGGGATGGGGGGCATCTCTGGGATGAGCCAGAAACCTAGGACAATGGAAATTCCCAGGAATCTATGAGGGTGACCTTAGCTAAGACTCCTAGCAATGGGGGGCATGGAACCTGAACTGGCCACCTCCTGTTACCAGAAAGGACTTCCAATGGAGAGTTTGGGACACCAATCCAGTCACAAACCCTTTGACCTATGACTTGTCCTGCCTACAAGATGTGCAGGGGTAAAGATGATGCAATGACTGGTCCAGCTTGAGACCCATCATGCTATGAGAGGGAGTGAGAGGAAGCCTACTCCTGACACTGTGAATGATATTCTGCCATTCCTGCAGACAGGAGCCTAGCATGACCATCATCAGAGAATTTTCACCTAGCCACTGATGGAAACATATACAGAGACTCATAGTCAAACATGAGGTGAAGCTTGGGGATTCCTGCAGAAGTGGGGGAGGAAGGATTGTAGAAGCCAGACGGTTCAAGGACACCACCAGAAAACCTACAGAATCAACTAACCTGGGCCCATAGGGACTCACAGAGACTGAACCACCAACCCAAGAGCATCCAGGGACTGACCTAGCCCCTCCACATATATGTAACACTTGTGTAACTTGGTCTTCATGTTGGACTCCTAACAGTGGGAACAGGAGCTGTCTCTGACTCTGCTCTCTGCCTTTGGGACCTGTCCCCCTTACTGGGCTGCCTCTCTAGCCTCAATAGAAGATGTGCCTAGTCTTATGGCAACTTGAGCTGCCAAAGCTGGTTGATACCCATGGGAGGTCTCCCCTTTTCCAAATACAAGAGATTTATCAAGTGAACCCAAAACTGTTCTGTTGTTTTGTTTTCCTTCATTTTTTTTCTCCATTACTTTGTTGGTATTTTTTGTTTTGTTTCCTTTTGTTGTTGTTGTTTTTTGTTTTTGTTTTTTTGAGGTGATATCTTATACTATTGTCCAGGCTGATGTTGAACTCTTGACAATTCTCCTGCCTCAGCTTCCGGAGTGCTGTTCTCTAAGTATAATCCACCATGCTCAGCTTTGTTCTCTGTTCTGTGGGATGAGACCCAGCATGCCTAACATTATGACAATATGAGGTGGGCTTGTGTCACCGGTGACATTATATCTCAGGGCTAATCACCAGTTAGACTGTATCTCAGAGAAACATATAAGGGTCAGACTGTCATCTGAGTTAATGATTTTGCTGCACATTTGCTTTTCTTAAAAAAAAAAAAAAACCCATGCCTGCAGTCCAGGGATGTAGTCCAGTCACAGGTTCCTTGATTAGCATGCACAAGACCTTGGTTTTGATTTCTTCAGTTACAGTAAGAACAAAAATCAAATAGGAATGGTGGCACACATTTGTAATCCCAGCATTTGGAAGGCTGAAGCAGGAGGATCACAAATTCCCAGCCAGTATGGGATTTGAACATAGAAAGTTAAAAGTCAGCCTTAGCTACACAGTGAGAACCTGTCCCAAACTAAACTCCAACCAAACAAACTAAGACTTGCCTTACACATTTCAAAAGAAGTAAGAAGTCAAGTCTACTGCCCTCCATAGATCACAGACGAGGTCTGGTTATTCTGGATGTTTATCAGGAATACGTCTGAAAGAATTTCAGCAATAGACTTCTTCCAGGAGAAGGATTGACTGTACGTTTCATGAAGCTAGATATTGTGTCTCCCTCGTTCACTGTCAACACTTATCGCTTGAGCTAGTTTGTGGCCAAGCAGAGCAATTCAGTCAGAGGCTGAGAAAAACCAGTTTGAATCAATCATCTTGGAGAGGAGTTTGAACCAGAACAACTGAGTTGAACCAGCCAGTCAGAAATCAGAAAGAGCTAGAAAGGGTGAGCTTATTCAGCAGTAAGTCTCAGAGGCTGAAAACATTCCAGGCCTAGAACAATTGAACGGAGACTAGAAGCTTTCAGGACTAGGCCTAGGCTAGCAGAAGGAGGCAGTAAGCCTCCAAGATGACAATTAAATCAAGTGAATAAAAGTTACTTTTACAATGATACATTTACAACTGAAAGTTAGTGTTTACAATAGTGTCCATGGGCTGCTGAGTCAGAGAAGAGGAAGTGTTGATTACCATGGCTTCCGGAAGTGCACAGTGGCTCTGGAGGGCTGGAATCACTTCTATAGAGGACTTCAGGTTTTGAAGAAATACACAGCTAGGCAGAGAAGATAGAAGTCATAAAATGTTTCTATGCAGTTAAGTGTTTATGTTAGCTTTTTTATACATGAAGATTCGGGCCCAAGGATGAAGGAGAGAGCTAACACTTTCAGAGATTCTGTCACTTTTGTATCACATAAGCATTCAGTCTGTGGCTCCACTCACACAATGGATGTGATTTGTAAAGTAGTGGTAGGGATATTCGGGGAATGTGTTGGGATGAGCACAGATTTATGTCTGTCCATGAAACCAGTAAAATGAGCTTAAAGAATAAAGAACAGTAAGTAACCCAGCACTGTGGGAGAGGAGGCAAGAGGATCACTAGAGATTTCTGGATGATAACTTACTTCCAGGTTCAGTGAGAGACTCCGCTTCAAGGGAACAAAATGGGGACTTAGAGAAGAGGATACTCCCCGTCTCCCTTTGGCCTGCATGCAGTACCCACAATGCACATACTTGCACATACTCACAAACGCACATTAACTAAATAAAGTAAAAATAAATAAAAATTTTAAATAGTAAGTGATGACAAAGCTCTACAGATTCATGGAAAAAGAATAACAAAAGACAGTAAAATTATCTAAACAAGGTGTGCAATTCAGAATTCAGTTAACAATAATTTATTACCATACTAACTATTGTCAAATTGTCAAAAACAAACAAACCCACAAGACCCAAGCCAACTACATGAAATTCATGTTAAGTGTAAAAATGTAGATAGCATACAATTAAATTAAAAATGTAAATTATATTATCCAGGGCCTGGAGTTGGCACAGTGGGCAAATGTGTGTTGGACAAACATGGAGACCTGGGTTCAGATCTCCAGCACATATGTAAAAAGCCAGGAAATGGGGGGATGCCTTTAATCTCAGTGTTGGAAAGGAAAGACTGGAAGGTCTCAGGGGCTTACTAGCCAGCCAGGAAACTGTAATTGGCAAGCTCTGGGTTTAGACAGAGATCCTGTCTCACAAAATGAGTTAGAATTATAGACCTACTGCTGAATACACAATACACTTTGCTTTCAGGATAGAGAGAAATCAACTCAAAGTTTCCTTCCTGCTGTCTCCCCTTCATGGTACTAAGAGAGGCTTTTCAGTTTGCTGGGAGAGAAAGGCCACCAGCAGTATTACCTATTGGCAAATACCATCATGTCAGGCAAGATGTCCCCGATTGTGAATAGTGGCATGAAGGTTTGGGAGGTGACCACCTGCTTTTCAATGGGATTTGAGCCTGCTTCACAGGAGAGAACTCATACTGGTACTGTAAGCCTGGTCAAGCTGGGTGTGGTGGTGCATATCTGTAAATCTCAGCACTTGGGTGGCAAAGGCAGGCAGATCTCTGTGAGTCAAAGGCCAGACTGATCTACGTAGCAAGATCAGGCCAGCTAGGGCTACATAGTAAGACCCTATCTCAAAAAGACAAAATAAAAGAAAGCAGAAACCTAAACTAAACCTGGTCAAAGGCACATGGCCAGAAAGTCATTAAGAGTCTTAGGTGTTGGGGATTGGGTGTGGTCTACTCATGCTGACTGGCTGATGGACAGGATGTCACCTGCCCTCTAAATATTTATGTAAATATACGTAGAATGGTGCTGCTTTCAACCTTGGCTACATCAGCTTTTCTCTGCAGTGCAGAGAATAAGTGATTATCGAGTGTCCAGCTCTAAATGAGACATCTATATCAACCTCACACCGAGGCTCTGGGAACATCTGGTGGCACAGCCATAGCCACTGGAAATGACAAAAGTCATGAAGCCAGCACAGCTCTTTGACACAGTTCTAGAAAAAGTGAGCTGAATGCTATAATCACTGTCATTCTGTCCCTCACTTTTAGGTTTTTGGTCTCTACAGGTTCCATTCTTGGGGACTTTCTGCATTATGATTCATTTTATGTCTTTTCCCAAGAAAATTATGTCTGAATTAACCCATTTAGGAAAATAACTTTATCTGGCCACTATTTAGAAGTCTTCCTTATGCCCTGGAGATTGTTAAGAACAGATAAGCACATAGCTAGAAATTCTTTCTGAGGCCATTACCCCAGGAATCTTTTTGGGATATTTGTTCCTAAGCAAATTCAAACAATATAATTGGAGCAGGGTAAACAGAGACAATAAACAAACCCTGACTGGCCAGGAGAATAGGTTAGAGATTCAAGGCCTCCCTTTACAATATGCTAATATGCTTAGAGCGCTCTGAAAATGTAATATAAAGATAGGGGTTCATACAGGACACACCCCTGGAGGAATAGAACTCAGTAAATAAGATAGATTGACTAAAATAACCTTTTCCTACCTTATAGTGTAGATGTTGAAAACATAGTAAAAGGAGTTAGGTATTAATATTTGCTGGTCATAAAAACATGTGTTCAGATCTTTTCTGTTTGTCTGGAGCGCTTTAAAATGCAAATACTGCCAGCCTAAAAGCAGGCTGTCGCATAATAAGTGTGTTTACTTTAGAGAAGACATCTTTAGATTCTTAGCATTGGAGTTGGAGGGCTTTTCATAAAAATAAACTCTGTTGTGTTTGAATTTTCTAATTGTGACTGAACTTGTCCCCCTGGACATGTAATAAAAATCAAACACATACTCTGTACTTCTTAGATAACCATTAATCTGTCTTTGTTCTGTGAAACCTGTATGATAAAGAAGCAGTCTGATTGCTAGTCAGTCAGATCTTCGAGATTCCCCTGACCACCTCACCTGGCTCGCTCCTCACTTCCCTCTCCATGCTCCACCCTGACTGACTAGAGGCCAGGTCAGGCCCTGCCCCTCTCCTGGCAATCTAGGACGGAGGGATGCAGCCTGCTGAGCATTACTGGCCATGGCACTCATGGACTCCCTCATCTGTGGTCACCTGAACAAGACCACACAGGATCAAGCCAACTTTCCCCCAGAACCAGGATCCTGACTGGGACCTGCACTACCTGGGGCATCTTCTCCCCTCTTACTCAGTTGGTCATTCATTTGCCCAGTTGAGGTTCATCCTGAGTTGCCATCGTATGTCCATACGCACTGAGCAAAGCAGCAGAGCTTTCTGAGCTACTATATGAAATCCTTTCTTTTTTAAAAAAAAAATTATTCTTTGGAAATTACAGACATGCATACAATGTATTTGGATTATATCTACTCCCACTGCTTTTCTTCAGTTCCTCCAGACCCTCCTCCTCAAATCAGGACCCCCCCCTCCAGCCTCATATCCTTTTCAACCCACTGAATTCAACCAGTGATGCTCACATGTGAGTGGACATGGGACCATCCAGCAGAGCTTGTTAGGAAACCTAACAAGGCCCACAGCCAGAAGGAGACTGACTCCTGTGGAAACATATGTCAGCAGCTCCTCTCCTACAGATGGGGCTGTGATTGGCTTGATTTGGGGCGGTCTAGTGTAGGCACCACAGCAACTGTGGGTTCCTGAGTGAAGGAGCCTGCTGTGTGCAAAACAAGACAAACGCACGCAGTCCACTACAATCTCTGGCTCCTATAATCAATCTTTCAGACCCCTCTTCTGCAATGTCCCCTGAGTTTTGGGAGGAGGAAGTGCCCTCCTTAGGAACGAGTACTCCACAGTCACAGTCACTTACTGTCCACACTGTGACCTCATTATAAGTCTCTGAGTTCTTTTCCTGTTAAGATCTGACTTTGTTCTCATTCCAGCCTCACATTAGCAACTGAGAGCCCAGGGGTGTTCTAGAAAGACACTTGGATGATAGGAGATGGTTGTTATTGCTGATTACATTTTATATCTTGCTATTATCAATCTAAACACTCAGCTACTGTCAAAATTGGTGTGGTGGAGGATGCCTATAATCTAGCTCTTAAGAGGTGGAGGAAGTAAGATTAAGAATTCAAGGCCATTCTCCCTAAATACTGAGTTTGAGACCATTCTGAGTTATCTGAGGTTGTGTCTCAAAGACCCTCTACCAGCACCCCCCACACACACAAAGATTAGACAAACCAAAGTGTTATGGTAGCACATGCATGTGCTTCTAGGATCCATGAGACTGAGGCAAGAAGATGTGAGTTCAAGGCAAATCTGAGTTATACAGCAAATCAAGATCAGCTACATAGTAAAATAATGTAAAATTGGTGTTTTGAAACAGGATTTCTCTGTGAAGCCCTGGCTGTCCTGGAACTCACTTAGTAGGCACAGTAAATAAAATCTTGTCTCAAACAGTTTAAGGGCTGTAGCTGTAGCTCAGTAGCAAAGTGCTTCTCACTCTCAGGCAAGGCCTTCAGTTCCAGCTGGAGCATCTTAGCAGGAAAATATAGGCAAACCAAGAGTTTCTGGTGTAGGTCAGTGGTTTAGTGTGCACTCAGCAATCATGACACTCTGGATTAAATCTCTCTCTCTGTCTGTCTATCTGTCTGTCTTTCTCCCTCTCCTTTTCCCTCTCTGTCTCTCTCTGTCTCCCCCATCTTTTTTACACACACACCTACACACACATACACAGACATACACACACACATACACACAGAGACATACACACACACAGAGACATACACACACACAGACACACACACACACACATACACAGACATACACACACACAGACACACACACACACATACACAGACATACACACACACAGACACACACACACAGACACAGACATACACACACACATACACAGACATACACACACAGAGACATACACACACAGAGACATACACACACACAGACATACACACACACAGACATACACACACAGAGACATAACACACAGAGACATACACACACACACACACACACACAGACAAACCCCTTTAGTTTTGCCTGCTCTTTATTCTGTTGTTTGTTGTTTCTTTTTTGTTTTAGTTCTATTTTTGCTACGTGTGTGTGTGTGTGTGTGTGTGTGTGTGTGTGTGTGTGTGTGTATTTGGTAAAAGGACAGTGAACTGAAAATCAGGGCCATGTTTACCCCTGGATGAGAAGGACAGGCTTCAAACTAGGACCTTGGTGTTTCCAGGGGCCTTCAAAGGCACTGAGAAACTTTGAGTTCTTGACTTCAGTGCTCAGCTCATAGGGCCTTTATTGTTATTGTCCTTTAAAACAGATATGTAAATACATTAGGTACTCATAATGGCATACTGGTTTGTTTCTTTTTTTATTTGTTGTTTTTTTTTTGTTTTGGTTTTTGGTTTTCAAGACAGTGTTTCTCTCTGTAGTCCTGGCTGTTCTGGACTCACTTTGTAGACCAGGCTCTCCTTGAACTCACAGAGATCCACCTACCTCTGCCCCTCAAGTGCTGGGATTAAAGGCATGCGCTACCATACCCGGTGGCATACTGGTTTGTAATTAAAACAAAACAAAACTCCATTGATAGATTCTTTCAAAAGTTTTAAATACAACTCGATTGCATCCCAACTTCCATCCCAGAGATTAAGAAGAAGGCCCCTGCGTTCTCAACAATTTCCTATATACTACTTCCAAACAAAAAGGAAAGACATGGGGCATGGAAAAATGGTTCAGCAGAAGAACATTCACTGCTACTGCAGACAACTCAGGTTTGGTTCCCAACACCCATATCAGACAGTTCACAAGCTCCTGTAACTCTAGTTCTAGGGGATCTAATGCCCCTCCTTCTGACCCCTGTGGGCACCAGGCATGCAAGCAGTGCTCAGATAGATATACATGCAGACAAAACACCCATGCACACGAAATCCATTACCTTAAAAAGTAAGTAAAAGAAAAAGAAGAAAGTGGCCACTGCTGTCAATCATCTTCTAACTCCAAAATTAGCTAGAAATAGTCTATTCATTTATTTAAGTTGAGGATAAATAAGTCTTTCTATATAGCCCTGGGCTGGTCTGAAACATGTGATTTTAGAAGGATGGGAATAAGGGGAGCTAGAGGGAGACAAAAGAAAGCAATGGGAGGATTGCAGTGAACATGGTTGCAATACACACATATATATACATATAGATCATAGTGTATATATGTGAAAAAGTCATCATTGTATATAATTAATGTACACTCATAAAACATTTTAAAAATACTTTTAAAAGCTGGGGATATTATTACCACTCTATCTCAAGACCAGATAATTATTTAAAACTTTACATTTTAAAGTTTAATAATTAACTTAAATCAATTTAGAACAATTTTAGGCATGCAATGGATGCACACAGAACCCATCTGTGGATCTGAACATAGACTGCAGAGACACTAGGATAGTTGCAGATTTTCCTGCCTTCCACAGGATACCATAGCAAAAGACTCTTATTTCTTAATAACAAGTGCCAGATTTTAAAATAGATTGACCCCACCCCAGAGAAATGGGATGGAAGGGTTAGGAGGTAAAGAAAAAAAATGAAATGTGATGTTTCGACCTTTTACTACTAATTGTCATAAACTGTCTAGGATAATTGAGAAATGCAAACTAATGGTTATGCAAGCCGGTCATTTTGTTAGGTACTATGACAGCCTATTATAGTTATTTTCTAAGCTAATCAGAAATAAAGCTGCTAAGAGACAAGCAACATCTGCTTACCCTAATATAAGAGATAGATAAGGCCTCTTCAAAAACCTCAAGAGATCTGCAGAATATAGCATTCAAAGATGTTTTCGTAACTTTAAATTTTTTTATATCAAGACATATCAACTCCTGACAGCACCCCCTATTCTCCTCCAAGTAGAAGAAGAGTATCAAAGAATCTCCAGTGGGCCGGGCGGTGGTGGCGCACGCCTTTAATCCCAGCACTTGGGAGGCAGAGGCAGGCGGATCTTTGTGAGTTCGAGGCCAGCCTGGTCTACAAAGTGAGTCCAGGACAGCCAGAGATATTCAGAGAAACCCTGTCTCGAAAAA
>CAJQZJ010037361.1:2953922-2978384 GCA_907164525.1 Lophiomys imhausi | reverse complement strand
AAAAAAAAAAAAAAAAAAAAAAAAAAAGAATCTCCAGTGGGAGATGATTGAATAAGTCGCAAGCCTATCTCTTGGTAGGAAAAGCCCCTTTCTCCAACTGTAGACAGAATGCTGTCCAAAAAGGACAAAACCTGGAAGCAGGTAAGTCGACAACCTAGCTCTGCCAAGACAGGGTAGGTAAGTCCTTCATAACCCCTGCTCTACAATCAATGTCTGTCAGAGAAACGGGGTCAAACGACTGAAGATCGATGCGGCAATGTATGGAGAGAAAATGGGAACTGTCCAGGCAGCCACTGGTATGTCATTTCTTAGTTTTTGAAGCTGCAGGCCCTGTACTTACTACAAAATCAGATATATTTATCCCTCTCAGGTCTCTGAGGTGGTTGAAGAACAGATAGCTAGAGTCTCATAATTAAATTTTGAGTTGTTTAGGAGTCAAGAGAGTGTTATAGATCTAAGAAGATACTTTTAAAATTGTGTTGCAAGTTAGTATGAATGTTGAGTCAGATATAGAACTTTCAACTCATGGAGATGGTTAGATAATAGAATGTTAAAGTCAGGTACCAAATACATATGGACTGGACATTGGGAATGTATGCTAAGCCATATAACCCTATAACTGTGGCCTAATTACCTCTGTTGTTTTGTATTGTATTTATTATTATAAGAGAAAGAGCCATTTGTTGGACTGAAAGGGGAAACTGTAGGGGGAAATAAGATATACCTTAAACTTAAAAGAAAAAAAAAGGAAGAGGATGGGGGATGAGGGTGGGAGGGTGGGACTGGAGGGGGGAATAGGGAGGGGACTACGATTGAGATGTAACTTGAAGAAATAAAAAATAAAGGAAAAAAATAAAAAATAAATAAATAAAAATTTAAAAAAATAAAATAGATTGATTTTAGGATAATTCATATTAAAGCATTTAACATAAAACAAAGCTATGTTTCTCTTCCTTCAGCTCCCTGAGAATCCTGAGCTAGGATTCCATTTGCTGACCACTGTGCCCAGAAATACCCACTTTTTAATCTGCATATATGGACATTTATATCTAAAAATTCTAATTACTGCCTCTCCACATTTCTCTCTTTCTCTATGTTAACACTCTTTCTCTCCTTCCCTTTCTCTGTCTCCCTGTCTGCAAGGCAACTTCCCTGGACCCATTCCTTGCGACCAGTGAACCGGCCCGAGAGCTGCTTCCAATAAACTTAACTTTTTATACTTAAAAAAGAAATCAAGTTACTGCATAAAAATAACAAATTTCATTTTGCAACTGAACATTTCTAGAGTTTTCTTAGTGTAAAAGATAAATAAAAATCAACATGAAGATTGACAGAAAGGTGGTAAGAGCAAGTCAAGAGCTGAGGGGTTCCTAGGCCAAATCACTGACTCCACCTCAACCCCGGAAGAAGATAGTCACTTGGTAAATCTTAGACGATAGAAATAGAAAACATTGAAGAATTCTACAAGGAGGGGAAGAGAAAAACTAGTTTGTAATGAAAAGAATCAGAAAGGCATGGAATTGGCAGACATGGTGGTACCCCTCTGCAGTGCCAGCACTTGGTAGCTGAGGAGGGGGAGGATCATGGGTTCAAGTCCTACCTGGACTAGATACCATTACTATGATAGTCTGGGCCACATAGAGAGATCCTGTCTTTAAAAGTGCATATATTGACCCAACCAAAACCAAGATCTAACTATGATGAGAAAAAAGCTAGACAGGGACAATCTCATGGGAGGAAAGGGATGAAGATATAAGGATGTGTCCTTCACAACAGGAACACAGGAGTGAGCAGAGACTGTCCACAGGTAAAACATGGACAGTGAGGGAATAACTGAGGAAGTAAGTTCAAAGTCAAGAGAATTCATTCTGCTCACTTGGGAAAAAACTTGGTGTGATCTTCTAATGGGTCGTCACCTTCCTGCCAGTTCTCCATACATCCTCCACAGGAAAAACACCGGACAATGTCCTTTTTGCCTAGAAAAGGGAAATGGGCTCAGTTCAGCAGCACACACACCTGTCCACTCACAAGAAGATAACTCCAGGCGTCACTAGTGAAATCCTACTTCCATCTCCAGTTTGAGTGTGTGGTCAAGTCATGCAGGATGTAAGAGTTCACACAGGACTCTTGGTCCTTCAGTGGGATGGTCAGCAATAGTCACCGAATGTTCCTGTGCACCGGGTGCTTTGATGAAACCTCTCCTGAACCCACCACCATGACAGCTTTGCCATCAGAATGTGGAATAGGAGCGCCATGAGAGCAGAGATTTCTGTCTGTCCTGGACACTAATGACACACTGGACAATCACAGACATAAGCAGCCAACAACTGCCTACTGAGTAAATCAGACAGAATTTGCTTGTATATTCTCCATCCCTTCCCTCCCACAAGACTGTCCCTGTCTAGCTATATATAACTCCCTGTCTGGCCACTGAGGGCACCACGCAGGCTTGTGGCACACACTTTTTAAATGTGTTAAACACTCATACACATGAACAGAAAACTAAAGGGAAAAAACTGACTCACCTGTGTAGAAAAGGCCTGCTCTGACCAGAGCTTCCACAGCCACAGGTGACTTGTGGGGCCAGTCCTTAAAAGTGTCCAGCCTTAGTTCTTCATTAGCAAAGATGCTGTCGTTGCAGTAAGCTTGGGATAAAAGATGTCGGTGAGACCAGCAGGCTTTGATCCCAAAGTTCAAGTTAGCGGTGTGTGTAGGTGGAATGATCTGATGATCTGCGCTTGTGTCAAAATAATTGAGGGTGGGTAGAAAAGCAGGAAGGAATAACACCTGCTGGAGCACAGTGTCAAATACTGTCGTATTCCATTCAGTCTGTTCATTTCTGTGTGTGGTCAGGGTGTTAAAATGTAACTAAAGACTATCCCTTGATCATCTAGCATCAGGATAGAACAGAATCGAGAAGAGACTCCATGTTTCCAGAGCCAGTGTCAAGATTTGAGAAAGGTCTTTTCCCCTGTGGCTCCCCTAAGAACAGTCATTTTGATGGCCTGCTCTTTGAGATGACCATGCTAGGAGGGGATGTTTCAATTAGACTTTCTACCTCATCCTGGCCTCTGGACACTGCTACATATCTTCTCCATGCTGTGAGAACTTGAAAATTAAGCTGCCCTTACAAAGTCTGACATTTCTTCAGATGAAAACTAGCTTGTGTTCACACATAATCCTAGGTTAGAATTTTTTTTCCTTTTGTTTGAAGTACTTCATTGGCATAGAGAACACCATACCTTAATTTAATGAAGAATAGTGTTTATAGTCTAGAAACCTTTATTTTACTTTTGACTTCTAAAGAGCCATGTGGTCATAGAGGTCAGAGATGGTCTACTTTCCCTAGTGCTCACCAGGACACTCTCTGGTTGGAGCAGGCTGCCATTCAGTCTTTCTTTGGCTTCCTTCTTTATATGATCTTTCCTTCACCTATATCAGGAAGCTATCTCAGGACTGAGGTTCTGCGTGTGTCCATGTGTGTGCAGGTACATGTGCATGTCCGGACTCATCTGTAGAAGTCAGAGGGCAACCTTCACTGTTCTTCCTTGTTGTTAAGGAAGGGGTCTCACTTTCACAGCGAGGCTATTGAACCCCCAGGATTCCATGTGTCTCTGCATCCCTAGCCCTGGGATTACAAATGCACAACAATGATACCTGGCTTTTATCATATGGAGACAGAATGCAAACCTTGTTTGCAAGGAAAGCACTCTGTACACATTGCCCCAGCCCTGACTCTTACAGTTCTTAAAACACTCAATACTCTCAGTAAGTTTCTTCCCCAGAATCCTGCCCTTGCTTTTTAAACAATGACAAGAGTATATTGGGTAACATTGTAGCCTCTTCCAGTTTTGGTATTGTAATATCCATTAGCATGCCTGCTTTTGAACAGGCCATCCCCTATGTCTACAATATTGCCCTTCTTGTAAACTCTTGTATATGTGGCCAAAGAAACAGCCCTGCCCTCTAAAGACCTAGAGAACAAACATTGGCTGCTTCTCCTTTTATTTTAGCAAGTCACTGGAAAATGGCGGTTCCAACCAGGAGGATGCTGTCTCCCTCTCTCTGTCTCTCTGTCTCTGTCTCTCTCTCTCTGTCTGTCTGTCTCTGTCTCTCTCTCTCTCTCTCTCTCTCTCTATCTATCTCTGTGTGTGTGTGTGTGTGTGTGTACATACTCGACTATATATGTGTGTGTGGCTGTTTTCCTTACATATATGTACGTATACCACATGTGTGCCTGGGGCCCTTGGCGGCCAGAGAGAATGTCACATCTCCAGGAGATGGAGTTATAGATTCTTTTTTTTTTTTTTTTTTGGTTTTTCGAGACAGGGTTTCTCTGAATATCTCTGGCTGTCCTGGACTCGCTTTGTAGACCAGGCTGGCCTCGAACTCACAAAGATCCGCCTGCCTCTGCCTCCCAAGTGCTGGGATTAAAGGCGTGCGCCACCACCGCCCGGCAAGTTATAGATTCTTATAAGCTGTTGCCATGCAGCCATTTTGAACTGAACACGAGTCCTCTGCAAGGACAAAGAATACTCTTAACTTCTGAGATTTCCCTTCTCCCTCATGCTTATTTGGGGGGCACAATGATTGGCTATGTAGCCTAAGCTAAACTATCCCTCAATATGTGATATTTCTGCCTCAGCTTTCTTACAGGCATGGACCTCTATACTTGGTACTAACCTCATGTAGCCTGTCCTGACCTCTAACCCCATATCATAGTCCAACCTAGACATAAGCTCTTTCTTCAACCTTCCAAGAGCAGGGATTACAGGGATGAGTAATCACACTCAGTTGTCACAGAGTTCTTAGTGTTATGATTGTTTTCATCCTGCCCACTACCCCTTGTCCCCATGTCCCCCGACCTCTGCTGGGACTGAACTCAGAGCCTGTCCTACTTGCTATACAGATGCTCTAAAACTGAGCTAAACTCCTAACACTAAGGTTTTGTTTTCCTTTGGGTGCTGGCATGCAACCCAAAACCTTGCCCATGTTAGGCAGGTCCTCAGATATCCTCAGACCTGTTACCTCATTTTAATGTGAATAGCCCTTAACTTCTTAACAGGCACTGAGCCATTTAAGAATGCTTTTGGGAACTGGAGATGTAGCTCAGTAGGTAGCATGCTCTCCAACCATCAGGAAGTTCTTGGTTCCATCCCCAGCACCTGAGAAGCTCTGTCTCAGCACTCAGGAGGAGGACCAAAAGCTCAGGGTTCATTTGAGTTTGAGGCCAGCCTGGGATAGGAGAGACCCTGAAAAATGCTTCCAAAACATTTTATCCAAGATTTTAGTTGTTTTAAGGGAAGCATCTGAAAGACCCCAGCTTATGCCTCTCTGTAAAAAGTCATTGTATTGTTGCCTAAGATAAGCTTATGCCTCTCTGTAAACTGACATTGTATTGTTGCCTAAGATAAGGGACCTTCCACACTGGGCGAGGCCAGCAAAAAACAGGATATCTATGGTTAAACATCTGCCAACTGACTCACCGGCCCCAGGAACTGGGGAAACCAAAAAATGTGCTGACGATAGCCTTGTGGAATGCCGAGTTTGTCCTTAACCTGAGCCCATGGCCTCATTTAAATCAACCAATGAGAACCCTGTAACCATGCATCTGCTTCTGTAAGCCCGCTTCTTGCCACCCCAACCCTATATAATCAACCTTCACTATGGCCCGGGACGCTCAGTCACCCGAAGGCTGTAGCGTCCGCAGGCGCCTGTGTAAACAATAAAGTTGCCTCTTGCACTTGCATCCGGTGGTCTCGGTCTCTGTCCTTGGACGCTGGGCCCCAGGGGCGGTGTCCCCGTTTCAGGGGTCTTTCACATCCATCACAGGAACAACCCTGCCATTCTTTGCTATGCTCACCTATGCTAAAAACCAAGGTGCTTTCCTGGCTCTGTGTACAGATGCTTACTGCTAAACCTGACAACCTTTTATTCGATTCCTGGACCCTCATAGTAGAAGGAGAGAACCAACTATATAAGTTGTCCTCTGACTTCTGCACCTTCACACATGGGACGGACACACAGAGAGAAAGAGAGAGAGAGAGAGAGAGAGAGAGAGAGAGAGAGAGAGACAGAGACAGAGACAGAGAGACAGAGAGAGACAGACAGAGAGAAAGAGAAAGAGAGGGAGACAGAGACAGAGACAGACAGATACAGACAGAGAACACAAAAAAAGAAAGAGACAGGCAAAGCCTTTGGAATGCACCTGAGGTTTTACCTGATGTCACAGGTAATTCTCTTCCAACCCAGGAATTCACAAAATGTTCTCCCTGAGGAAAAGAAGTTCAGGTTACTGACTGACTGACTTATAAAATATAATCTGTCTGTGAGCTGAAACTGAAGGGCTTCCCCTACTGAAGTATGTTTCATTGGAGCAGCAGAATTTGGGCAAAGCTGTCCTTTAATTTTGGTTTGATTTCTATTGATTTTGGAAATTTTTACGCAGTGCCAAACATAAATGAAATGGAAACTTTCCTGGGGTCACTCTTACCAGAGCTCAACAACAGAACCGCAGTTACACATGCAGATGTATTTTGGCTCCTGAGGAACTGAGACACAGGGAGGGAGCTCTCCTCAGAAGGGCCTCTCCAGCTGAGCAGCTCTCCCTCTGAGAAAACTAAACCCAGACTTTGAGCAGCTCTGCAGATGCTGCTTCTGAGTCAGTCAGCCAATACAGTCGCCTTTGACTTCAGTTTGGGCTGCATTTCCCACTGCTTGCCACTAGGAAGTCCTTAGTAGTTCAAGAGTCTAAGTGGCCAGCTGCTGCAGGATGCAGCTCTGAGTGTCCTTCCTCAGCCAGGTACTACGGAAGACTGAGTGGGGCACCCAGATGGAGGCAGCAGAAGGGAGCTAGGGTGGCCTCAGTCAGAGAGAGGATGAAGGAGGCAATGGAAGCAAGCCAAAGCCAGCGTGGAAAAACCAAGTCTAAGTGGTTGCAGCTGAACAAGATAACAAGAGTTTTGTTTCCTCTCTGTAGACCAGAGGCAGGAGAATGAGAAGAGAAAGGAAGAAAGGCACAGGATTCATGAGGGGTGGGCAGCAAAAAAACCTCACCCTGACAATTTACATATTATTATGTAATGAACATACACTATTAGAAAGAGTTGGCTGTTATAAATTACCGTTACATGAACAAATCCCTCGTAGCTTTGAATATACTTGGCAATTTCCTCTGAGGATTTCTTACTTTGAAGAAATTCACACCTATAATTAAAAATATAATTAAAATATACCTCTATGAATAGATATGTTCTACATTGCAATAGCATTTGATAAAAACCTATGGAACTATGAGACTTTATACATGAGGAAAACTGTCAGAAAACAAAGAAAGAAACAAACAAACAACAAAACTTACCCCTGACCTTAGCAGGCCCAAACCAGATGGAGCTCCAGCACTGAAGTGGATACAAGGCCCACCCCTCACCAAGAAGCTACCTGCAAGATACTTACTGAAAAGGGGGACACCAGTTTTCTCCAATGGAGTATCACTGGGCATAACACACTTCAGGGCGGGCCCCCATGCCCATGCCCAGGAATAGCTGGCCTCGTACTAGTTTTTTGATTGTTTTGATTTTCATGTGTTGGGGATGTTGAAACAGAGAGAGAAAGAACATAAAGTTGGCTGAGTAGGGAAGTGGGGAGGATCTGGGAGGAGTTGGAGGAGGAGGAAAAACATGATCAAAGTATATTATATTAAAACAAATTTTAAACTCACCCCAAACCTTGCTCATGAGAATTGCAAGTGTTCTGACAGAATTATTTTTTATTTATAATTTATGTTAAGGACAACACAGTAGTTATTTAAATTGAATATTCAGATTACTTTTATTTTAATTTTATAATAAGATGTCCCTGTGCTGCCCAGGCTAATGGTAAACTCCTGGCCTAAAGCTTTCTTCCTGCCTCAGCCTCAAGAGTAGTATAAGGATACACCACAGCACTCTGTTGTCAAGTTTCTTGAACAAATGTGCTAAACAAGCAATCAAACTAAACAGAGTGGGGAATATTTTGCCTTTTGATTCAGCTGTGGGGAGATAAGCCTAATTCTTGTGGTCAGATCACAGTTAATGAAAGTAAAGGGGACAATATGAAAATTAGTTGTAGCATGTTTCACCTTCTAAACAAAAAGGTCATAATAATTTTAAGTAACAGTTATTAATCTACTGATTTTCATAAAGTATGTTAAACATCATCTTGAAATGCATTCCTTTTTCCATAAAAACAAAGCAACTTTTAAGATTAAATAATACTCCTCAAACTGACATGAATGCTTCTTTCTAATGGAGTGGTAAGGAAAGGACTATGAGCTTATTTGTCAGTGGGGATGAGACCTCCTCTCCTCTAATCCCATGAGATGATGAACTCCATCCCATGACTCATATTCTCAAGGGCTTCCAGCCCCTGTCTGTGTCATCCAGGGATCCTGGCTCCACTTTTCATATCTTTCCATGCACTGTTCTATGCCCTAATGTAACCCATGTAGCACACAGCACATGGAGTGGACTACAGTGAATTGAGGTTATCAATACTTTTAAAAAATATTATAATAAATCAAGTTGCTTTTAAAACATTTCAATACTTTTTTTCTTTTGAGATAGGATTTTACATGGCACGGGATCGCCTTGAGCTCTCTAAATAGCAAAAATAAAAACTTTGAATTCCTGATCCTCTTGCCTCCACCTCGCAGGACCAGGGATTACAGACATGTGCTATCATTCCCACCTCAACACTGCTTTCTTTTTTTTTTTTTTTTTTTTTTGGTTTTTCGAGACAGGGTTTCTCTGTTTAACAGCTCTGGCTGTCCTGGACTCGCTTTGTAGACCAGGCTGGCCTCGAACTCGCAAAGATCCGCCTGCCTCTGCCTCCCAAGTGCTGGGATTAAAGGCGTGCGCCACCACCGCCCGGCAACACTGCTTTCTTAAATGGAATTTTTGAAACTATTGGGACTGCTGGGCATGATGATGCAAATTCCAATCCCAGTACTAGGAAGTCAGAGAAAGGAGGGTTGTAAGTTTGATGTCAGTCTGGGATGCAAGCAAGTCCATGTTTCAAAACTTAAAATTATACTAAAACCAGCTTACATTTATTATTCAGTTTTTAAAAGTATAAGAGAATATTCAGATATTTTGCCAGTGTTTCATAAAGGAAGTAACCAAGCCAGTGGTTAAAATTGGAGTCTAAGAAACTAAGGATAAAGAAAACAAGAAATGGGCTGGAGAGGTGGCTCAGAGGTTAAGAGCACTGGCTGTTCTTCCCAAGGTCCTGAGTTCAATTCCCAGCAACCACATGGTGGCTCACAGCCATCTAAATTGAGATCTTCCCAGGCATATATGTAGAGCAAATACTGTATACATAATAAATAAATAAATAAATAAATAAATAATGTTTAAAAGAAAACAAGAAATTTGGAGAGTGAGTTCTGATGCCGGCTCGTGCTCACACTGACAAACAGATGGACAAACATCAGTCATTCCATGTCTTGCCTGGTAGTTTTTTTTTTTTCCTGGTAGTTTTGAAAGACTTACAAGCTGTATGTAATCATTTGCACTTTGCATTCAAGGTCCTAAGAGGTCAGGGCCTCATTTCGGGACTGGAAGTCAGGTGGTGTGCATGTGCAAGCCTGCCTCAGTCCACCTCTATCTGGCCCCTCTTGTGTGAGCAGCCCTCACTCCTTCCAGCTGTGGGGCCAGTCGCTTGACTGCCTCCTCTTCCTGTGTGGGACATGCTCCCTGTGTCAGAAAAGAGGCAGAGGACCACTGGGGGCAGAGTGCCCCTCTGGTTAGGGCTGATCACATGGTTCTTTGAGAAAGGTGTGGCTGGCAGCTGTCCAGAGTACAGCCAGCAGCGCTAAACACAAGCTGGGCCAGAGCTGGGTTGGGAGCCCAGGAGCAGCAGTGCGGGCTCTGTCTGAGGCTGGAGTGCAGCAGCTCTGTCTGCTGTGTACCCTGCCAACTCTCAGGGAGCCATAGTGGCATTCTGTGATTTGCTAGGCATGGCCCCATCATTCCTATGATCATCTCATTGTTTTCAGGAAACATTTCTCCCTTTACCCCTCTGTCTTCACCTCTTTTTTCTTTTCTCTTCATCCCCTCTTCCCTTCCAACCTCCTCTCTTACTTTCTTTTCCAAATAATTTAAGTGAAGAAAGTAAGATATGGACTTTTCTTGCCGCCTCACCGTTCAGCACACCCAAGCCCAAGAGCATTTATTTATTATGTCATTTCATAGCTTTTCTGAACATTTCTAACAGACTGCTATACAGTTTAAACACAATCCTAGAAGCCATAAGCCACAATTTATTTTTGTGAGCATGGCTGCCTGTGTGCAAGGTGTCCTGTAAATGCTCGCCTAGTTGGTTTGTGTGTGATCTAGTATCTACCCAGGAGCCATCCTATATGCAGCAGTGGAGTACAAATGTTTGGAAAGAGAATTACCAATCTCCCAGGCACAGTGGTGCACACCCACCATCCCAGCACATCAGAGGTTGGTGCAGGAAGGTAGTCAAGTTGAGGCCAGCTTTGGATATATAGGGAGGCCTTGCTTATAAAATAAAATAAAAGCCCTTTCAACCCAAGCACCAATTTGCTGAAGTGACAGAACAACACTGACAAAAATTAATTAATTAATTAAAACATTCAGCCAAGTATAACATGTAGGAAATTACACAGGACTGGTTAAGTGACTTCTTTAAAAAATAATTGACAAGGAAAAAACTAAATCTATAATTCTGGGCTGCCAAGACAGCTAAGAGGGTAGGCATGATTGCTACTGAGACAGAAGATCTGAATTTGATACCAGGGGCCCACTCCTGCAGGCCATCTTCTGACCTCTATACACATCATAGCATATGAACAACACCCTCCCACCCCTCACTCCACACACACTAAAATGTATTTTTAAAAACATAAATATATGGAGGGAAATGATCATTTGAATGCTGATTCAGATACTGGACATTAGGCATTAATGGAATCTTTTCCTAGGAGACATGATGATATTGTGGTTCAGCTTGTTTTTAAAGTCTTATATGCTATAATAGTAACAAATGCTTTATATGTGGCCCCTAGAATTCACATTGAAGAAACCTAGTCATTGGCAGGAGACAGATGGAGTATCCTGACCAGGTGCTGACAAGTGCTTCTACTGTTCCTTTTATTTTTATGAGATATCCCATAATGACAGTTTAAAAACCAGTGAAAGGAATAAATCTTTATTTGTTAGAAACAGAGAAACAAAAACAAAGAAATTATAAAACGAGTACTAAACAGATCACTAGAAATAATTACAATATACTTTTTCTAAGCAGGGATCTAAAGGCCACTGCAATAACAGAAACCTTGCATCTCTGAAACACAAGTTCTTTTCTCTTGTGCCACTAGGATGTGGGTGACCTAGATATCTAGTACTCTTACCTTTTAGCAGAGGGTGGCTTTAAACTCCTGACTCTCCAATCTCCACCTTCCTAATGCTGCGATTACAGTGATTGCCACTGCATGCAGCAAGTATTTTCATTTGGCATATATTGCACAGGATGTGAACCCACTTATAATGCTTTGAACATTTTACTTTCATTTATATACCATTTCTACCCTGTGGAGACTAACTCATTTAATAGTTAGGGTAAGTCAGGGTCTGCTGCTTGACAATGTCTTAGCCTTTGGGGTAATAAGTTGATGGCTCAGTAGGTAAAAAAATGCCTCAGCACAAGCATGAGGATCTAGAGTCTGCAGCATGTACATAAAGGTGGGGTGTGATCACACAGTTCTTTTACACAGTGATTCCCTGCCTCAAGATAGGTAGAGAGTGACAGGGAAGACATTCTAGTCATATGCAGTGCACATATGTGCATATACACTGTACTACATACACACAAGCCCACACGCACTCACACACACACACACACACACACACACACACACACACACACACCACACATGGGTATATACATAAAATTAAAAAGGAATAAATCATCTAAAACATTTATTATTGAAGCTGAAAATTTTAGGAAAAAAGCATTTGTCCACTTACTTGGGGAACCACTTGGCATGCTCCTTCCAGGGATCGTCTCCTTCTTCCCAGTTTCCCAAGCATCCGCCACAGGAGAAACACTGCACGGTGTCCCTTTTACCTACAGATGCAGGGGAGTGTTGGACTGGCTGGCAATGGCACCAGGTGTGTCCTGGAGTTGATCATACTGTACCAGGACAAGACAGACTCCAACATGTCTGTTCTTCCATGGCCTCTGTGGCTGAATCCCTGTCCACAGTCCCACTGCCCTAAATGACCCCTTTTGAGCCCTGGACCCTGTATCCCCAGCCATGGCCGTCCTCCATATTCACAGCCCAGGCCCTAGTAGGTTGCTACAGAAGTGCTTAGCACGGAGCTACACCCTCAGCCCACTGCTGGTACATTTAAGGTCTGCACTTACAGAAAAGTAACATTGTTCTTTACATACACACACACACACACACACACACACACGCATACATATAGCAAACCAATAATGGTACACTAAATGTATACTAAAGCAGAAGCAAATTTGTTAAAGTTGAAATTTAATGTCAATGCACCTAATGTCTAATATAACACAGTTAACCAGTAAGGGTTGATTAACAAAATACTGCCTACAAAATAGTACCTAAATTTGAACCGCCTCACAAAATGGAACCCAGTTACCTGTGAAGACAAAGCCGGCCGCTGAGAGGACACGTGGTGATGTCCCATGGGAATAAAACGGCCAGTTCTCAAAGGACTGCAGTCTGGCCTCCTCTTCCTGGTACCTTGCCTTGTCTTCTCTCAGCATCTTCTCTGGACTCTTCACCCTTATGTCATACTTGCCAATGTTACCAACATCTTTGCCCAAAAGGAACTCACATTCTGGACGTAACTTCTTGTGGCTTTCTATGGGAGTTTTCCTGAGGCTAGTACCAAAGAGGATTAAGCTACAGCAAAAGCACTGAACCCCAAGTTTCACCCCAGTATGGTAAAACCCAGCCGCTGCTATGTCCTGTGGCGTCCACGATCTGAACGAATCATAGGTCACAAAAGTCTTTAGTCGTCTGGCTTCACTGCGCATCTGTGAGTTAAAACCTTTCTTCATTTTCATTCGTTCTTTGTGCTCTTCTTCTTCTTGGCTCTTTGCCAGCTGAACTGTATCCACACCGAGAAGAGCAGACAGCTCAGGGAGAAAATCATAATTGAACTCAGAAATTCGCTCCTCAGGGGCCTCCCCATGCTCAGCCATTTCCTAAAAGGGAAAGGAAAGTACATAATGATAATAGTAATGTTTTTACTATAAAGAGCATTAATTTAGGGCACATGAGGTGGTTCAGTGGGTAAAGACACTTGCAGCTAACCCCTGGACCCATACAGTGGAAGAAGGGAACTGACTCCCTCATGTTGTCCTCGGGCTTCCACATAGACATGGTGATATATATGCTTAAACCCCTGCCCCACACTACCAAATAAAAATAAAAACTTTAAATATGGACCATGTTCTCAGCTTTTAAAGAAGGCAGAAGATATTAAAGAAATACGTGGATTGTCAAGACAAAAAGGAATTGCTTGGGACATCACAGAGCATCAGTTTCCATCTTCTCACTCAGGAAATAATCACACTGTATCTACTTGTGTCTCCAGCAAGTGAGCCAGGCCATGAGAACCAATAATGGACAAGACGGATAGACCTGGTTCAGTCCACAATGGCTTCCAATTTTGTTGTTGTTGTTTAGTTATTCTGAGATGGAATCATGCCATGCATCCCATGCTAGCCTAGAACTTGCGGTCACAGCAAGAGGCAGAGGAGACTGTTCAGTCTGGGATCCTATTGGTTTAGGTTATCCACATCTCCCTCTTGTAATAATCTACATATACTACACACACTCCTCCTTCAGATCCAACCTGCATTGGGCTACTTTCATCTCTAAACCACTCTTGGCAACATTCAAGTTTAGACAGTCTCTAGTCAAGTGCAGCACCAAGGCATTAAAGGAAGAATGAACAGGTTGATCTCGTCTGAACTGGTTTGTCACATATGCAGGAAAATAAAACTGTGTCCTCAAGTAAAAATGTATGGAAAGTTGCCTATTGACCATTTTATTCTTAAGCATAATTAGGTGTGCACAGGTGTATTATGGGAAGGGACATACTCAGGGAGTGAAGGCTTGGTTAATTTAAGCCTGTCAGACAAAATAAAGAACTAGTCTCCCTACTAGTAATCAAACCCCTCCTTTTCTAGAGCCCCAAAACAATACCCAGTCCTCCCAATCACAGAGCCATTCGTCAGTTTTGACAGTGCATCCCTCTCTAAATCTCTAACATCACTTTACTCTGGATAAAGTGATTTTGCTTCTTTTGAAAGTCTTTGAGCCTTTATTTTCAGTTGTTAGAATAAGAAGCCAAGAGCCTGAAAACACCCAATCCAGACCACCTCAGCCTACAGAATGCTACAGAAGTTTGCACCACCAAGACCAATCCCACAGCTTAATTATGGAACCACTGTTGCGACATGGGCTTATATTTGCCATGTATGTTAAGAAAATTATATACAAAATTCCATAGCCTGGTAGGGACAATTCGATTAAATTACTCAGTTCCTTAAAGCTGTTGATTTTGTTCTGTTCACTTTTCAGGTTTAGTGCTCTGCATGTAAACTCTGTTAGGCCCACAGTGGGGCCCAAAGATGGTTAGACAGTTAGTGCTGGTAACAATGCCCTAACTCAGACAGGACTCTGGTCAGATAAACAGAAGGTTATTGAGTAAGCACAAGCCTAAACTCTGCACTCCTAAGAAATCACAAAAGGCAGGTTTCTGTTTACCAGGAAATTCACTACTTCCCTTATCTTCTACCTGTCCCCAACAGTAAACTACCTGGGGTAAGAGTATCTAGTTTTTTTATAACCCAAGCTGCCTGCTGTGCTGGCCCACACTTCTCCTCCCTGCCCCTTAAAACTGACAAGGCTTTTCCCACACCACTATTCTCTGTTCTCTGTGAAAACACCTGACAGTTTAATTTCCCAATTAAACTTTTATTTTCTACCTATGGAGTGGTCCAGTTCAGTGGCTTCACTATGCCCTTGCTTACAAACTCCAGATGTCCCATTCCAGATGCAGGCAGGGACAGGCAGTCACTGGGTTCCCAAGTTCTTACACCTCTTTACAACGGTTATATGGAGCACATAGATACTTACAGGCAAGGAGATAGTTGATTAAAGGAAAGATTCTGATCAGCTAAGAATGGTGCTAGGCCTGGATCATGACCTAGATCTAAGAAAGGAAGGGGGAGCTCTGCATGACATTTCACACAGTATCCGCACACAGTATCCGCACACAGTATCTGCACACAATATCTGCACACAGTATCCACACAGTATCCGCACACAGTATCTGCACACAGTATCCACACACAGTATCTGCACACAGTATCTGTACACAGTATCTGCACAGTATCTGCCTCTCCCAGTGTTCCTAAAAAGCTAGCTCTTCTTTAGCACAGTCCTTTGACTGAATGAGGCCCAGGTCAGGAAGGGCTTCCAGTCTTCCACTGTTGCTTCCTCTCATGTTAATCCACTCTACCCTAATAACCATGAAGGAACATGGTTATTGTTACAGGTGCTACAGAATTTGTCTTATGAATTATTTTTCTCTTAGTTAAGTTACATTGTCCCATTAGCACATGTATATCTCCATGTCCTGGGGTGGGGGTTAGGGACTGAGTACGGGTTCTCTGTTTTGGCTAACAGACCTGGATTAATCAAGCCCTTAGTTCCTTCTAGTGGTCTAGGATGGGTGGTAAGGATTGAGCCCAGGGCCTCTTGCACACTAGGAAAGTAACCCACCAATGAGCTGCCTCAGCCAGCACAGCCACGGGCATTACAGGGACCTAGAAATGTGAGTAATATAGTGGACAGAGACAAGTCTCTGGGTGGTCCTCAGGAATAAACAGTTTTTATTTTCCCACAACTACTTACATATTTTTTGGCTAGCTACTAGAGACAGCACTGCAATCATGGCGTAAGCAAGCAGGAAGCAGTATTTTTTTAACCCTTTATCTGAGTTTTTCCTTTTGTACTTCCTGCTCTTATAGACAGTCTGATCTACTCCAAAGTAACATCACATATTACTGTTTCCTCCTTTAAGAGCTAATCCAACAGGCTTGTCAATCACTGAGTCAAGAGACCACTCCACAGGAAAGCTGATTCACCTGAAGATATGATAAGAAGATGGAGGGATAACTTCCCTCGGAGGATAATGTTGTTATTTACAGAGCTCCCATCATGCAGCACTGCTAAGCCAACTCAAAAACTGTAGCTTTGGGGGCCTGATAGTTACAAATCCTGAATATTCTTCCAGGGGATCTGGTTCCATTCCCAGCACCCATGTGGCAGCTCACAATGGTCCAAGTTTCGGGGCAATCTATAGGCCTCTTCTGGCCTCCATGGGCACCAGGCATGCAACTGGTTGTATAGATGCAGACAAAACACCCATAAACACACAAATAAATAATAAATAAACAAAATTATTTAACCTGTAACTTTTCCTTTTTCTTCCTATTTCATTTTCTGGATATTCATCAAAAGCCTAAGTGTGGGTTCCTGACACTTTAGACTTTGCACTTCTCTGAAGACCTCCGCTCCCGACCCACGAAGCTGCTTGTTGATGCCATGCTGAGTTTGTCTATGTTCTTGAGTCCTAACTCAAAAGCATAGCTTTCAGATGGTTCAGCAGTTAAGGGCACTGGCTGCTCTTCAAGAGGTCCTGAATTCAATTCCCAGCACCCATATGGTGGCTCACAACCATCTATAATGAGATCTGGTGCCCTCTTCTGGCCTACAGGCTTACATGCAAATAGAGCACTCATATATATAAAATATATAAAAAGCATAACTTTCTCTCCTCCATTTCTCTCCTTCTGGAAACTGCCATGATTTACAGCTTGCCTGCCTCATTGGTTTTCTCTGAAACTCTAACAAAATGATCCTTGAGCTTCCTTCTGAGTCTCTCTCTCTCTCTCTCTCTCTCTTTGGTTTTTCTAGACAAGGTTTCTCTGTGTAGTATTGGTTGTCCTGGAATTCACTTGTAGACCAGGTTGGCTTTGAACTCACAGAGATCTGCCTTCCTCTGTTTCCTGAGTACTACGATTAAAGGCATGCACCACCACACCTGGCCATTACAGACAGTTTCGAACTGCCATGTGGGATTTGAACCTGGGTCCTTTGGATGAGCAGCTAGTGCTCATAACCACTGAGCCATCTCCATTGTTTTTGTTTTGCTGTTGTTGTTTAATTCATTAACACTTATTAATGGCTAATTACTCCTCTACAATAGAGCATTTATGCCATCGCCATTTTTCTCTTCATAGACGTGGGTTCAATATACTTTGAACAAAACCTTTCCCCACGTTTTAACATTTTCTCAGAGTAAATTCCTGAAATAAGAATTGCTGAGTTCTGTCTTGATGATCTGTTTGTCAGAGAAACGGGGCCAAACAACTGAAGAGCGATGCTGTAATGTATGGAGAGAAAATGGGAACTGTCCAGGCAGCCACTGGAATGTCATTTCTTAGTTTGGGAAGCTGCAGACCCTGTACTTCCTATAAAATCAGATATATTTATCCCTCTCAGGTCTCTGAGGTGGTTGAAGAACAGATAGCTAGAGTCTCATAATTAAATTTTGAGTTGTTTAGGAGTCAAGAGAGTGTTATAGATCTAAGAAGATACTTTTAAAATTGTGTTGCAATCCCAGCACTTGGGAGGCAGAGGCAGGCAGATCTCTGTGAGTTCGAGGCCAGCCGGTCTACAAAGTGAGTCCAGGACAGCCAGAGCTGTTACACAGAGAAACCCTGTTTCGAAAAACCAAAAAAAAAAAAATTGTGTTGCAATTAGTATGAATGTTGAGTCAAATATAGAACTTTAAACTCATGGAGATGTTTAGATAGTAGAATGTTAAAATCAGGTACCAAATACATATGGACTGGTCATTGGCAATGTACGTTAAGCCATGTAACTCTCATAACTGTGGCCTAATTACCTCTGTTGTACTGTATTGTATTTATTATTATAAGAGAAAGAGCCATTTGTTGGACTGAAAGGGGAAACTGTAGGGGGAAATAAGATATACCTTAAACTTAAAAGAAAAAAAAAGGGAAGAAGATGGGGGGTTAAGGGTGGGAGGGTGGGACTGGAGGGGGAATAGGGAGGGGACTGCGATTGAGATGTAACTTGAAGAAATAAAAAATAAAGGAAAAAAAAAAGAATTGCTGCGTCAAGCACACGCCTCCTTTAAAGGATTGTGCTGTGTGTCAGGCACTGACTGGCTAATGGTCATCTGACATCCTTTTACCTTCAGTATGGTCAGGGTACTGCTTCCTCCTCAGGTGGTTTCCTGCAATGGAATTTCACATATCAGAATTTCGTGTCTCTCTGTAACAGGAATTAAAGTCTGCTTACCAACTGAGAACTGATTTCCCAAGGGAAAAGACCAGTCAGGAGTCTTGATGGCTTCCTAGCCCAGCATCCCAGTGACCATCCTTGGTGACAGACATGGGCTATGATGATAGGCTCCAGTAGTGGCCACAAATAAGTGGACGATACCTCCTTGAAACCAAGAACACATTGGACAATGACTACTTGAAGTTCCCAAAGAGTCTGCTATCATTCAGAGCAACACATAAATTTAACTCCTTCTCTCCAAACACACACCCAACTCAACCCCAGTAACTGAAAATAGAGGTTTGCAAAAAATTTTAAACATGATATGTGATTTCTCCAGGAATCTAGAAACCAAGTCAATTTTTGTTACATTTTATCTTCATCTGGTATCTAGTAAGTTAATTCTGTAAGGTGGATTTTTTTTATATTTATTTATTACTTCAAGTTACAGCTCCAACACAGTCCCCTCCCTTCACCCCTCCTGGTCCTACCCTCCCACTCACACCCCCTTATCCCAGAATTTATAATTTTTTTTAATAATTAGGCCACAATTATGACACTTATAAGGAACAACATACATTCCCATGTCCAGTCCACACATACCCGGCAACCAACATCAATACTCTGTTATCCATCTATCTCCACATGTTTAAAGTTCTATACCTAACTCAGTTTCCATCCTACCTTGCATTACCAACTTTAAAACATCTTCTTAGACCTAGAACATCCTTTTAATTCCTAAAAACTTGAAATTTAACTGTGAGACTATAACTATCTAGTCTTCAACCACATAAGAGACCTGAGAAGGATAAGTACATCTGAATATACAGGAAGTGCAGAGCCAGCAGCTTCCAAAACTAAGAAATGACAGACAGCTGGCTGCTTGGACAGTCCCCAATTTCTCTCCATACATTACAGCATCTATCTTCAGCCTCTTGGCCCAGTTTCTCTGACAGACATTAATTATAAAGCAGGAATTATAAAGGACTTTCCTACCCTGTCTTGGCATAGCTAGGCTGTCTACTTATCTGCTTCCAAGTTTTGTCCTTTTCAAACAGCATTCTGTTGAAAGTGGGGGTTTTTAAGAGTAACCCAAATAAATCCTAAGATTTTTATCATTTGTTAGGGCTTGGTTTTCTCAGCTAACCAGCCCCTCTTAGTGGCTGTCTGATTAACTGGAACTTCAGTTGAACCTCAGATGTTAGGATTCCTTTATGCAGTGAAGCAGTGCTTCCCAGTTAATTCAAATCGAAACTTTTCATCAATAGCTTCTAACAGTAGTCAAGAGGATTTAACTATCCTCTGGGATAGTCAGGTGTGCTGGCACTGGCCTTTAGTCCCATTACTCAGGAGCAGAGGCAGGAAGACCTCTGAGTTCAAGGCCATCCTGGTCCACAGTGCGAGTTCCAGGTTAGCATGGGCTAAACTCTTTCTTGAAACTCCCTCCCCTAAAAAGAATAATAAGCAAACGAACAAACATCTTCTGTACATCACCTCCCCTTGCGCAGCTTATTTTTACTTTCTTCAAAAATAGGAATAAACAGGAGAGCGTGCACTAGCTCCTTAACAGAACACCAGCGACCATGACAGATGACCACACTCTTGCCATATAGTCCTTCCTGGCTAGCCTTGAACTTGTGGCAATCTTTCTACATTGGTCTCCCAATGCTAGACAGCTTGATGTACTCTTTTTTTTTCTTTTGGTTTTTCGAGACAGGGTTTCTCTGGTAGCCCTTGCTGTCCTGGAACTCACTCTAGAGAGCAGGCTGGTTAGAATTGCAGAGATCTGCCTGCCTCTGCCTCCCGAGTGCCACAATTATAGGTGTGTGCCATACCCGATTCCCATTTTTTACTTTTAATATCAAAAAATTATTGGGATTTAATACACAGATCACAAATTCACCTTTTTAAATGTAATTCAATAGATTTTAGGACATTCATAGATTGATATGATCATCAGTGATTTCAAATAATTTATCACCCCGAAAAGAAACACTGCATCCATTAATAGTGGTGGCTTTACATTTCTCCTCAATCTTCTTAGCCTAACAAAACTTCCATCTCCTTTTTTTGTTTTACAGAAAAACATAATATAGTCATTAAAATGATTTGAAAACAGTGACATGAAAAAAATGCCATATTTCTCCTTGCACAAGCCACAGTCCTTAGGAAGAAACAAAGATCCCAGTGTCCCCCTCAGTAAATATCAATACTCATGACAGTTGCACACTGAGCCTCCACATGGCATTTTCTATGTGAGCAAATAATTTTGCATTCACATAATACAATTATGTTGTACATACAATCATCATTATGTGGATGAACTAGTGGACTGAAACGTTGGAATGTGATTGATTTCAGGGAAGAGTTTAGCTGGTATCTGGACTAAGGAGTAGTCATTCTTTAGCACCACCTGCTTGGGATGGTTTTGGCTGGCAACAGCATCAGGAAGAATGCTGAGTCTTACTTTTCATATCCCACATAGAGAAGTTGTCATAACTGCAACTCTTGTGTGGTTTGTAACATGCAGCTCCTTAATTCTCTCCCTGCTAAATGGCTTACAAAGTGTTTAGCTAAAGCAATTCTTCCAATAGTTAGTGGTATATAGGGTCCCTCAAATGGGAGCAACAAAAAAAAAAAAGAAAATGCATCACAAGATGGGAAACAGTAGTGTGGGAGCAGAAGTGATGGAGTGCCACAGAAGATGGAATGTTGAGAGAAGAGATAAGGGTAATGACAGAGAGGACAGGATTGCAGGGTCAAGGAAGGCAAAAAAAAAAAAAGATCTACTTCCACAAGAAGTATTGCTTCTTCATTGTATTAGTTACATTTCTATTGCTGTGATAAAACACCATGACCAAGGCAACTTGTAGAAGAAAGAATTTAATTGACTTTATGGTTCCAGAGGGTTAGAGTTCTTGACTGTGGAGTGAAGGCATAGTGACAGGAACAGCTGGAGCTCAAATCTCAAGTCACAGGCAGGAAAGCAAGAGAGAGAGAGAGAGAGAGAGAGAGAGAGAGAGAGAGAGAGAGAGAGGGAGAGAGAGAGAGAGAGAGTACACTGGGGATGGTTAGGCTTTTGAAATCCAAAACCCTATCCTTGTGACACACCTCTTCCAAGCCCACACCCCCTAGTCCTGTACAAACAGCTCCAGCAACTGGGGACCAAGTTTTCAAATATAAAACCCATGAGAGTCATTCTTATTCAAACCACTTCATCCATAGTTCCCTTCCACACATCCCTTGCTTCCTAAGAGTCCTACTATTATTTCTGCAATTCCTGGAGTCATGAGCTATGTCTCTGAATGCTAAATGAAGAAATATTTCCATGAACACAAAAACAAGAACAAAGTTAGATTGTGGAAATGGTTCATGAGATGAAAGAGCTTGCCACCAAAACATGATGACCTGAGTCCAACCCTTGAAGTCCACCTGAAAAGAAGTAGCCATGGTGATACATGCTTCTGATCTCAGCAGTGCAGAAAGACAAACCGGAGGATTCCTAGGTCTAGCTGGACAGACAGCCCACCCAAAGAACCGGTACCATTAGGCCAGTGAAAGGACCTGCCTCAAAAAACAAGGTGGATATTGAGGAATAACACAAAGACTAACCTCTAGAGCCTCTATATGCTAGTAGTGTACACACATGCATCCATACACCCCCAATACACAGAAGAAAAAAAACTAAAAGAAAAGCAAAGTGATGCATGAAGAATACCTATTGAGTATATGTAATTGTGAGGGGAAAAAAAACAAAATTATTATGTAAGAATGGTGTTGCATCTAAGATATGTATGAAAGGATGTTCTAGGTCTAAGAAGATGTTTTCAAGTTGGTAAATGCAAGTTAGGATGTGTGTGTTAGGTATAGAACTTTAAACTCATAGAGATAGATAATAGAATATTATTATTAGTTGCCAAATACATAAGAATTGGACATTTGGGAATGTAAGTTATTCCTTATAATTTTCATAATTGTTGCCTAATTGTTCTTAATGTTTGTTCTGTATTTATTGTTATAAGAAAAAGAGCCTTTTATTGGACTAAAAGGGGGAGATGTTGGGGGGGGAAGATATACCTTACATTTAAAAAAAGAGCATAGGAGGGAGTGGGGAAGAGGGTAAGAGGGTGGGACCTCGAGGGGAGGAGAAGGTGGCTGTTATTGAGATGTAATTTGAAGAAATAAAGTTGAAAAAAGATGTGTATAAGAAAGACAAATAGATAGTGAACCCCACTGGTTCACAGAAGAGTGGGAAAGCCAGTTTGTCATGTACATCTTCAGTGTCTCGGGGTCAAAACAAGTCCCAGGACTGACTGTTCACAAACAGAGGCCATTTGTGAATCTAGACGGCCTCCTCTCTGTCCACCTGTCCAGTGGAAGGTCTTAACTCTCCTTAATTACATGTCAACCCGTTCCTTACCTCTCTATATACCCTGCTTTTGTTTCTTACCTTAACAGGTGATAGGAATTTTACTCTGGGTTCCCATGTAGCCACCAATAGTTTTATATTTTTCTTAAAGAATCTTCTAGTGAAAGATGTGCAGTGGTGACACAGTGGCATGAGTATTACAGGGGTAGTAAATGGTTTTCTGATTAGATTTGAGGCCTGCTCCACATGGGAGAAATCTATGCCTGGTGCTGCAAACCAGGTTAAAAGCTTTTGGTTAAACTGGGTATGGTGGCACATGGTTTTAATCTCAGCACACAGAAGCAGAGGCAGGAAGATTTCTATGAGTTTGAGGCAGTCCTAGTCTCCATAGTTCCAAGACAGCCAAGGCTTCAGGGTGATATCTGGGTAAAAATAAATGTTTTTAAAAGTGACTGTAGCTGAGCAGTCATTGATCCTAAGGGGCTGCTGCTCTAATTACTTTTCTTTTATGAAACTGTGACAAATACTGTGACCAAAAGCCAAAAGCAACTTAGAAAAGGAAAGATTGACTTTAGCTTTCATGTCCAGGTCACTGCCCATCCTTGAGAGAAGTCAAGGCAGGAACCTGAAGGCAGGTCTGCTTGCTATTCCACACAGCATTACCTCCAACTAAGGAACACACTTCACAGTCAAAGAAGTGTAGCATAAACTAAGTAGAATGCTGCCTGCTGGCTGGCTCACACACCAGCTCATAATCAGCTAGCCCTCTTATATAATTCATGACCATCTGCTTAGGGGTGAAACTGCCTGCAGTGGGCTGGGCCCTTCTACACTGATTAACAATCAAGACAGTACCCCACAGACATCACTACAGGGCCATCTGATCCATGAATTCCCTCAATTGAGACTCTCCTCCCAGATAATTAATTCTAGCCTGTGTCAAGCTGACCTCCAAAGCAAACCTGTTATTGATGAAAACATCTTGCTCTAAGTCACGTTGTCAAACTGCTGTCTGGATATTCATGTTTATTCCCACAGATTAGTGCTGCTGTCAGTTTTGGTCAAAGAAGTTCCTTCTGCAGTGGGCACAGAAGTCAATGTGAAGATTCATATCTGGTCAAGGGCTCAGAATAAGTAACTCTTGAATGATCAGTCCTAAGTGAGACATCTGTATCAACCTCAACCCATGAGGCTTAGGAACATCATGGATGAGAGGGCACAAAGAAAATAAGAGTTAGAGAATGAGGAAGAAAGCTGAGAAACACTGTAATCCAAATAGACACGGACATTGAACTCATGAACTCACATGGGTGTGGTTAGTTGCATGAGACCTCACATGATCAAGCCAGTCAACATACTAGCACAGACAGTGGAGGGGATCACAAGGTCCCATCCCAACTGAATAGCTTATTGGCATTCATGGGTGCTATGGGATAGGGAGTCTTTTTTTTTTTCACCCAGAGGTGTGTTCCAGTTGTAGATTCCCTAGGGTACAGAGGATAGCCCCACAGCCATACAGACAGCACTAGCTGAACTCAGTTGATTATGAAAAGAGAGAGAGAGAGGGAGGGAGGGAGGGAGGGAGGGAGGGAGAGAGAGAGAGAGAGAAAGGGAGAAAGAAAGAAAGAAAGAAAGAAAGAAAGAAAGAAAGAAAGAAAGA
>CAJQZJ010037361.1:2934184-2953912 GCA_907164525.1 Lophiomys imhausi | reverse complement strand
AGAAAGAAAGAAAGAAAGAAAGAAAGAAAGAAAGAAAGAAAGAAAGAAAGAAAGAAGAAAAGAAAAGAGAAAGGGACCTGTATGGGGTGTGTGATTGGGCCTAAAGGGGAATATATAATTAAGATACATTACATGCATTATGAAATCTCAAAGTATAAATTTTTAAAGTTTTAGAAAGAAAAGAGTCAAAGGATTTTAACACACAAACTCACGGAATATATATACAGTCAATAAATTTTTGGAAAGAGTAAAAAAGATATGTCATATATATCTTTAAAAAGATATATATTTTAATCAAACACATATACCTGAGACTCTCAAATAATAAGTAAAAAGTATTTTTAAGAATCTTCATCGGCCGGGCGTGGTGGCGCACACCTTTAATCCCAGCACTTGGGAGGCAGAGGCAGGTGGATCATTGTGAGTTCGAGGCCAGCCTGGTCTACAAAGCGAGTCCAGGACAGCCAGAGCTGTTACACAGAGAAACCCTGTCTCGAAAAACCAAAAAAAAAAAAAAAAAGAATCTTCATCTGGCCAGGTGTGGTGGCACACACCTTTACTCCCAGCACTCAAGAGGCAAAGGCAGTCGGATCTCTGTGAGTTTGAGGCCAGCCTAGTCTACAAAGTGAGTCCAGGACAGCCAGGGCTCTGTTACAAGGAGAAATCCTGTCTCAAAGAAAATTTTTTTAAAGAAGAATCATCTAGAGAAAATGATTTCTTCCAGGTTCTAACTCACAAAAGCGTGAACTGTCCTGACTTGCCTGATTTTTTTTAATTTTTTATTTATGTATTTATTTAAATATAGGAGTGCTCTACTTGCATATGTACCTACATGTCAGAAGAGGGCATCAGATCCCTTCACAGATGGTTGTGAGGCACCATGTGGTTGCTGGGAATTGAACTCAGGACCTCTGGAAGAGCAGCTAGTGTTCTTAATTGCTGAGCCATCTCACCAGTCCGACTTGCCTGATTTTTAAACTCTTCCCCACCCCAGAATGTAAGCTCTTCATGCAGGAAACTGCACTACAGTGCCAGGGTACAGTCATTACCGCATGGAAATCATGGTGCCAGAATCTTGAGGTAGCTGGTCAAATGTATCTTCCTCAGGAAGCAGAGAGTGATGGGTACCTAATTTACTTTGTCTCTTTAGATTTAGATATTCTGGAGATGTCACAAAACTAAACTATCATAGGTAGTCCTCTTATTTGGTTACATTCACTTAGCATAATAGTGTCATGATTCATCCACACTACATAGCATGGGTCAGTACCTCACACTCCCTTGTTAAAAAATATTACATTTCTGTATATGTATGTCATATCTTATGTTTCCAATCATATTTGTCCAGGCATTTGATTTGATTATATTGTTTGATTTTATGTTCAAGTGTGGGCATTTTTCACTCTAAAATCTTTAACTACATTTTCATATGCACAAACTAAATTTTTTGCTTCTAAGTGCAGGTTTAGATATGGTAATGCATGATGCACCATGGTCTAGTCACACCATTAATGTTTCCTCACTACCTTCAGAATATTTTATTCAGATCACTACAAATGCCCCTAGGTCCTCACTGGAGGCCAAGACATTCATCACATCACACTCTTTGTTGTTTTATCTCATTTAGAAAGAAAAGAACTTTCTTAGTGCACCACAAAGATAGCAGCAGGCATGGCACTAACAGAACTACCTACTTGGATTTTTGATCATTTCTTTGACATGTACGTTTGAGACAGGGACCGACCATGTAGTCCACAATAGTTCTCCTGAATGCTGGGATAGTGGGTGTTTTCCACCATGTGCGGCCATCATAACTGCTTTAAGGAGACTGAAGATTCTGTTTTTTGTGTCACCAGAAGTGAAGGGTATAATAAATTAGAAATTTGCTCTGGTGCTGTAACAGTTTGAGGAGTTGGTGGAAAAGATCCTATACCTGGTTATTGGTATAGATTATCATATTTTAAAGTTGTAGAGGTAACTCCAACTATTTCCTCCTTTTTTGGATATCATTTGTAATGACTCATCTAAACATTACCACCTGGCTTACTAGACCTGAAATCCTTTCGTTTTTGTTGTTTCCTTCCTTATGGACGACACTGATCACTGGGTCATCATCCAACATAATTTGGAGCAAATGGCCAAGTTAGTCTACAACAGCCTCTCTCATCTATTCCCCCAACATCTGGTTCACATGTAGAGTTCATCCATTTAGAGAACTTCTGAAAAATGAATCACTACTTAAACCAAAGGCATAAATCGAAAGACACAATTCTGCAACTCTAGCTTCCTGTTCACTCCTTTAGACACATATGACCAAGCCTCAGGTCCTTGTCTGCATTCTCAGAAATTCAATTATCCCACAGGAGTGATCAATTTAATACCTTTGGCCTGAGTTGAACAGAGCATCTTTGTAACATGTTTACACACTCTACCTCGACCTATCTCATCCAGTTTGGAATTTGTCTACTACCCACATTTCTGCAAAAAAAAAAAAAAGCACCAAACTAAAGGCTTTGATTTGTTCCATTTGTTTTCAAGTTGCTTTGGGGACAAAGTCCTGCTATAAGTCCAAAGTGGCCTCAAAGTTGGCATCATCCTGCCTCAGTCTCCTGAGTCACCCTCTGCATGTGCCGCCATACCTGGCCAAGTTGCAGACCTTTAAGGTAATGAATAGTACATGTGTTTATCTAAAGTTCATCTGATAATCATATAGAGATGATCACATGGAACAATACCTAATAAGATTTAAAGAAAAACAAAACAAAAACTCCCTCTCACTAGTATATAAAACCCCTTTCACCCCACTCCCCAGTCCCTGGGAGTCACACCTCTGAAGCCCAGGAAGGCTACTCGGCTCTTTTAACTAGTTATCTTTAGTTGTCCCCTAATGTCCTCCCCTCAAAGTCTCCTTAATGATCATGAGACAAAGGTCATGTTCTTAATCAGAAGACACAATTGCCCAACTCTAGCTTCCTGTTCCACCCCTCTACAGACGGAACTGGCCATAGCTCGGCAGCTTTGCTTAGTTACTTCACGTTTACCCACACAAGCTGCATTATTCGTCTTGCTGGGATAAAATACCCTGGCAAAAGCAACTTAATAGAGCAAAGGTTTGTTCTGGCTTACAGTCTGAAGACATAAACTCCATCGTGGCAGGAAGGTGTGGAAGAAGAAGCAGAGGCTACTGATCACATTGCATCCTCAGTGAAGAAGCCGAGAAAGTAAGAAGTTGAGCTAGGCTATATATAAACCAGTAAGGCTGTACCCAAGAACTCACTTCCTCCAGTAAGGCTCCACCTCTTAAAGGTTCCACAAACTCCCCAAACAGCACTAGCAGCTGGACAACAGTTATGCAAACACACGACCTGCCTATAAAGCTGTTTTGCATCACATCACAATAATCAAGAACCAGTGTTATCCACTAAATTTCTCTCTATATAAATAGCTTCCTTTCCCACCTCATCCTTACATTCCACTTTCTTTTATAAAAAAAAAAGTTTTGGTACATTTTATTTATTCTGTATGTGCTTGTGGTAAAGTGTACACCTGCCACAGAGTGGAGGCATGAGGTGGAGGTCAGATCTCTCCTTCAACTAGGTAAGTCCTAGGAATGGCTATCTCCCTAACTGTGCAATTTGAGTTTTAGTTCCTTAAATACTTTCTTGGTTTCTCATTGAAGGGCTTCTGTGAGATCCTATGCTAAAACAAAACCAGTTAGGGAAGCTACCAGTTAAGGCTCTGTATTAACATGGTTAGTCAGGAACCCAAAAGAATGATAAGTCCCATAAGAGGGATTTCATTTTGAACAGTTAGGACTGTCTTAATTTTTTTGTGACACCTTCTTGGGGAGACACCAACAAACATCTACTCACCCAAATAGGGAATCAACCAGAGAATACAATCAAGAATGGTATCACATCACAATATACCCAAGTCCAACTTGGGGCCAGGAGTGCTAGTACACACCTTCAATCCCAGCACATGGGAGGTAGAGGCAGCTGATCTCTGTGAGGTCAAGGTCTACATAACAAATTCCATTCCAGGCAAGCCAGAGATATCCAGTAAAATCCTGTCTTAAAAAAAAAAATAATTGGGCTAGAGAGATGGCTCAGAGGTTAAGAACACTGGTTGTTCTTCCAGAGGTCCTGAGTTCAATTACCAGCAACCACATGGGGGCTCACAACCATCTACATTGAGATCTGGTGCCCTCTTCTGGCCTGTAGGCATACAGGAACACTGTATATATAATAAAACTTTTAAAAAATGCTGGAGAGATGGCTCAGTCGTTAAGAGTACTTACTCACTGCTCTTACGGAGGGTTGTTCTTGCAGAAGATGGGTGTTCAATTCCCAACTCCCACATTAGGCAGCTCACAACTACTTGTAACTCCAGCTCCAGGACATTCAACATCTCTGGCCTCCATGGGCACCTTCATTCACTTGTACAAATCCACAAACAGACCACACACATACACACAATTAAAAATAAAGCTTAAAAAAAAACTAACTTGATGAACCAGTGAGTTTTATTGTGATTATTTATAGGAAGATGGGTGAGGAGTTAAGTACAGGAGCAGAAATGACTCACAGTTGAATCACCAAAAGCCCATCCCAGCCCAGGTGATAGCTTACCAGAGCTGGAAACACAGAGCACACCACACTACCTGCAGGCAGCTCAGCAGGCTGGAAAGTGTCCTTTTCCAAGTAGTTCAATTGATCTGAGCCTCTTTCAAGCAGTTCAGATCAGCTCAGCTTGTTTGAGAGTGACTTTAGGTAGTTCTTACCACTTTTATAAGCTACAGAAGGGGGAAGCCTAGTGAATCTGATCAGTTTCAGAAACTTCTGGAAGTCTTTGAGTTGTTTAAATTTTTTTTTTCATGTGGGTTCTGGGAATTGAACCCAGGTCCTCTGGAAGAGCAGACCAAAAACAACAACAAAAAAAAAACTGACCATTTCAAGTATATAGTTAATAGTTATGTGCTACTGTAAGTCTGTCTTTGATAGTGACAGTTCTATCTTCTGGTTTTTCCTGGTTGTTTGGTGTTTGGGGTTTTTTTTTTGGGGGGGGTGAAGGAGGTTGTTGTTTTTGACAGGGTTTCACATTATAGCCCAGCCTGGCCTTAAAATTATGATGTAGCCTAGGTTGGCCCCTACTCAGAACAACCCCTGACACAGCCTCTTAAGTGCAAGGATTATAGGTGTTGGTCACCACACCTGTAATCTTCATGCTACTTTTTAAGGAGCTTTCATTCTTAGTATTTTAAGTTTCCTGTGTGTCCAGGTATAGGTCTTTCTACAACCATTGTACTAGATACTCAATGGGCTTGTCCAATTGGTACATTTCGCTCTCCCATCAAGCATGGGAAATCATTTTCTATTATTTGATTATTTTTCATGCTATTCTTTTCTTACTCTTCTCTCTAGTATCCCAATAAAATTGATAACTTACATTCTTACCTTTTTTTTCCTCATATATTCTCAGTATTGTGCTAATTTCTGGGTTTCTTTACCTTGATTTTATGTGGGGGTGTGTAGGTTTGCTGCTGGGATTGACCCCAGACCCTGTGTATGCCAGACAAGTGTTCAACCACACATTCCCAGCTATATTAAATTCTTTTCCTCTCTCTCTTTCCTTCTCCCTTCCCTCCCCCCCCCTCACACACACACACACACACACACACACATGCACACACACAGACACACACACACACTCCTTCTCCCTTCCCCTCTCTCTCACACACATACACACGAACACACACGCACGCACACACACACACGCACACGCACACGCATGCACACACAGGCATTTGTCACACTGGCTTTGAATATAAGCATCCAAGGCAGACCTCAAAATGGCCATCCTCCTAGCTCAGATTCTTGAGTAGTTGACAATATAGTGTGCACCATCACACTTAGTTCCTGATGATATGTATATTACTACATTATATATAATTATTGTTCTTTGAGACACAGTCTCACACTGTAAACCCAACCTTGAGTTGGCTATGGAGTTCAGGCTTTTCTTGAATTCCTGATCCTCTTGCCTCCCTCCACCTCCCAAGTGATGGTATTATAGGCAGGCAGGCAGGCAGGCATCACCATTCCTGGCTTGTGATAGCATTTTTAAATTTCAGCAATTATAATTGCCCATGGTTCTGTTTTCCTTCCTGATTTTTTCCATTTTTTATAAAACATATCACTGTGTGTGTGTGTACATGTTGGGATGCACTGTATATATACATGTATGTAAAGCCAGAGACTGACAATCACTCTCCATCTACTTTTTGACACAGGATCTGTCATGAATATGAAGCTCACTGTATCAGCTGAAATGGCAGGGCAGCCGGCCTCAGGGCCAAGCCTGTCTCCACCTACAGTGAAGTGCTCAGGTTTCAGGGGTCGGTCCTGGGCTGCCCTGCTTTTCCATGGGAGCTGCTAAAAAAAAAACTCAGGTCCTCACGCTTGTCCAGCTAGCATGTTACAGACTGAACCATGTCCTCAGCCCACCATCTAATTTTTTTCTTCTTGACTCTCCTATGATACTAGTTAAGTTCACATGTTTCTGGAACTGTCTGTTCCCTCCAAGATTGTTGCCATTGCCTGATAATCTCAGATTATCACCTGTCCTCAGATATGTAGTGATCCTTGGTTTAACAACTGGGCAATTTCAAAGCAGTTCAGACACAATTTGGCCTGGTGATAAAGTCTAGTGGTAAAACAGTTGTCTAACACATGGGAGTTCCTTGCCCTCTACCAAAGTTAAAAAAAAATCAAATTAAAGCTCAGTTGGTAGATTAACTGATTAGAATGAATAAAGTTCTAGATTCAATTCCTAACACTAACAAAACAAAAACAAAAAAAAAACTAACAGGTGAGGAGGCAAACACCTGCAATCCCATCACTTAGGAGCCTAACAGGTGAGGAGGCAAACACCTGCAATCCCGTCAGTCAGGAGTTTGGCACAAAAGGATTAGGAGTTTAAGATTATGTTTGACTAACACAGCATGCTTGAGGCCAGCCTAGACTATGAGATATTCTGACTAAATAAGTAGCTTCTTGTGTGATCTGGATGTTAGCAGGTCTTTCACTTTATGGATAGCAGATTATGTAGTCATCAAGACTTACCTTGAAAAGGGTTGGATGTCAGAAAAGCACTTCAGAAAATGACTCCAAGTTACCTTCAAAGTCAAAGCCAGAAGCTGAAAGCTCATTTGGAGTAGTCTTTTGGCATAAACTATCTCTGGGTAGTACCAGAATTGAAGTCATGGGTCACTTTGCTGGTGTCCACAGTGAACTGAACAATTGGCATAGAAAACCACTCATTTGGTGCAAAGAAATGTTGTGAGTATTCCTTTTTTTTCTTTATAGGCTCCAAGTAAATTTAGTTTCTTATTATGAGAAATAGTTATATATTGAAGAGATTTTTGGAATTATGAGTGCATTCCAATTAAGAAACAGGAAAGTAACCATCAGCACATAAAGCATTTTAACAAAAATTTGGAAGGTGGAAACTAAGCAGTAGTAACAATGAAGCAAGCCAGAAGAAGCCACAGGCTGGGCACACTGCCTTACAGAAAAGTCCATCCTGGAAAAGGAGAAAACTCAGCATACAAGGAATGACTGAAAGAGGAATGGCACAGGGGGAGAAAAGGAAGGACTCTTCAAGTTTCTACAAGGTACAGTTTGTTCCTGTTCCTTTTGCTCCACCATCAGGTATTTCACACAAAGGTACAAGGAGGTAGTTGATTATTGATGTCTTCTTTTGTTTTGTTTTTGAGACAGGGTCTCACTGTGTAGCCCTGTCTGGCCTAGAACTCTCAACACACGAGGCTAACCTTGAATTCAAAGAGATTTCTGCCTGCCTCTGCTCCAGAATGCTGAGATTAAAGCTGTCTACCTACCATTACACATGACAGACCTTTTTTCTTTATTCCAGTCATATTTTTATTGGTGATAAAAAAAATCCATTTTCTTTTTTTGTTTTTGTTTTGTTGTTGTTGTTGATAGTCCATTTTCATGTAAGGTTATTTATCGAAAAGGGTTTGCTCTTCCCTATGAATTTTTAGGTAATGTTTTATTTTGCTGTATTATTGCGATTTCTTTTCTTTCTCATCTATTAGTTTTGGGACTTTGTTGTTTTGCTATGTTGCACATGTTTGATTCTTCCCCAATTTGTTGCTGCCAATCTGTTTCTTTCACAGAGTGTGGTAAGAGTTTCTGTTTCTTTAAAAAAAAATCCAGTTATGATATGTGAATGTTTTTGTTTTGATCCCAGGTACTGCTTCAGTTGGTCCACAGGTATTAACTATAATTACCTTGTACGCTAGCAAGGGCATGGCTTAGCCAGCTGTAGAAAGTTGAATTCTGAGGACTTGGAAGAGGGGTATAAATGTCACAGCAGAGAGGAAAGGGGGCCCTCTGAAGAAAGAAGAGCTGCTGTTCTCCCTGCTGGTGCTTCCCCCTGCGATGTTGGGACTGGGTTTGGTATTGCCCCCAAAAGAACTTGTTGACCCTAATCAGCAGGAAGTAGCTCAAAGAGACCCACATCCCCCCTCTAGCCTTCTTTCTCTCCTACTTAGTGGTGGGGCTTGGAAGGAAAAGGGGTTGGAAGGGAGGTAGAGGTTTAAATACAGTAAAATAGAGTGTAATTTACAAAAAGTGCCCCATACTACAATGGAGCATATACTATTCATGTGGTATCATAGAAGAGGCTGTCTTCTTCCTCTCTCTATAATAGCAATTCTCAATCTGTGGGTTGTGACCCCTTTAGTGGTTGAATGACCCTTTCACAGGGGTCCATATCAGATATCCTGCCTATCAGATATTTACATTATGATTCATAACAGCAAAATTACAGTCATGAAGTAGCAATGAAATAATTTTATGATTGGGGGGGGTCACCACAGCATGAGGAGTTGTATTAAGAGATCACAGTGTTAGGAATGTTGAGGACCACTGCTCTAGAGCATTCCTTTAATATTCTGCACTGCACTTGACAGTCATAAGTAGTACCCATATGTGTTTGTCTTGAAATATCCTTATTCCTCAATTGTGAAAGTTAATTTTTCTGGGCAGAGCACTCTTGGTTCAGAGTTATTTAGTTTCAGAACTTGGAATATAGCATTTCATGCTTTTCTGGATGCAGATGAATGGTCTGTAATTGAGATTTCCCTCTTTTGGTAAACTGAATTGTTGATTCTTTCATACCATGTTAATATTGTTTCTTTACTTTGTATTTCTGACATTGTGACTATGAAGTGTGGTAAATTTCTTCTTGGGCCATATTGATTGAGGATTCTGAGTGGCTCTTGTGTTTGGATGTCTACTTCATTCTTTGGGTTTGAGACATTTCTGCTATAATTTCATTAAACACTCCATCTATTCCTTTTGACTTTATCTCTGCTCCTTTGTCTATACCATGGACTCTCAGGTTTGCCCCCTGAATGCATCCCCGACTTCATGGAAATATTGTTCATGCACCTTAACTTTCTCCTTACGTATATCTGTTTGTATAACTGTCTCCTCTTTGTCTTCCCATCCCTTATGTTTGTTCTTTTGCATGGTCTTGTCGTTGATGCTTTCTGATACAGGTTTTATTTAGTTTACCATTTCCTTCACTTTCAGTATTTTTTTAAAAGATTATATTTATTTATTATGTATACAGTATTCTGTCTGCAGGTATGCCTGCAGGCCAGTAGAGGGCAGCAGATCACATTACAGATGGTTGTAAACCACCATGTGGTTGCTGGGAATTGAACTCAGGTCCTCTGCAAGAGCAGCCAGTGCCCTTAACCTCTAAGCCATCTCTCCAGCCCCACTTTCAGTATTTCTATGTGGTTTTTAATTTTCAATTCTCTTGCTAATTTTCCCTTCATATATTGGACTTTCTCCAATTTGTTAATTTTTTATTCACTTTGGGAACTCTTATGGAAGTTTTGTACAGATGTACTTAACTCATCCATCTTCTTGCTGAGACCTCTTTATGGTCATTAATTCTTATAAAAAATAAGACTGATTTTTTTCACAGACATTTCAGCTTTGGTTTCCATTTCAGTGACTTTGGCTTCCATTAAAAGGGAGTTGGAATGTTTGAAAACAGTATTGTGATGGGTAGTTGTGCCATTTTTTAATTTTCTTTTTGTGTTTTGTGCATATGTTGCTTGGATTTATCTTACAGTGTTCACATCTCTTTCAATTCTCTGGTTGTCTTCTTTTCTGTGAGTCTTCCTGAATCTCAGCAATGGAAGCTGGTGAAGCTTGGTGTTGATTCCAAGGTAGGTTTTTTGAGGTGACCTAGACTTGGCAGGGTGACAGTAGAACCCTCACACACTGGTCACCAGAGTGACCACATGGAGTAAAAACTCAGGTGGCATGCTGAACTCTGTGAATCTGCTAGGGGCTGGAGTAAAAAAGCCAGTTTCACACTGAACTCCAAACCAAATGGGAAGAGGATTCAGAACCTCAGTACTATAGTGATCTCTAGAAATTTTGGAGCCAAAGCCTTTGTACAGTGGTCAATGCTGGGACTTCTCAAGCCAAAAGCCCTATCCCATGGTGAACTCTAGAGCTGCTACAGCCAAATTTCTGGCTTGAAGATCAACTCTGGGACTGATAACGCCAAAACCCTTGTTGTACTGACCTATGAGACCCCTGGAGCTAAAGGTACTTTTCCAAGATAAACTCTGGGAGCACTGCAGACATGGCCTGAGTCCTGAGGTGAACTGTAAGATGGCTAAGGCCAAAGGCTGGGTCCCAAGGTTAACTCCGGGACCACTGAAGCCAAAAACCAAAGACTGAAGTGAACTCTGGGATCACTTGAGTCGAAGGCCAGGTCCTAAAATGAATCAATGGAATCAAGGACCTAGTTCCATGTTGAAGTCTGTGACCCCTAGAGCCAAAGACCCTGTCCTGCCTTGAGTTTTAAGGTGATGTTTTTTAGCATCACTTTCTTAAACAAAATTGTACACATGAAAAACAACATTTTAAAAATTCACCTTCAAATGGATTAAAAAACTGTGGTACATCTACACAATGGAATATTACTCAGCTATCAGAAACAATGAAATTATGCAATTTGCAGCCAAATGGATGGAACTAGAGAAGCTCATCCTGAGTGAGCTAACCCAGACCCAGAAGGATGTACCTGGCATCTACTCACTTATAGTCGGATTTTAGCCATATAGTACAGGATAACTATACTACAACGAATGCACCAAAGGGAACAGGAACATAGACTTTTTTTCCTGTCAGTGAGACACTTTGCCCTATTGGTGCTGCCTTGTAGGCCCCCAGTGTATGAGGAGGCTCTTGGCCCTCATATGACTGCTGAAATAGGGTGGGGGACTATTATGTAGGGACACTCCACTCCAGAGGAGTGGGGTGGAAAGGATAGGGGGTAGAGGGTGGGAGGGTGGCACTGGGAGAGACGAAAAGAGGACACTGTGATGGAGATGTAACCTGAAGTAATAAATAAATATTTTAAAATAATGCATAGTATCTTTTCTTAAAAAAAAATGTTCACTTTCATAGGATATGCACATTGCCCTAGTTTGCTTTCTGTTCCTATGATAAAACCCAACTATAACCAGCTTGGGGAGGGAATGGCTCTTTGGCTCCATCACTGAGAGAAGCCAAGGCAAGAACTGAAGCAGAGATCATGGAGAAAGGCTGCTTACTAGCTTGCTTTCCCTGGCTTGTTCAGCTATCTTTCTTATATGGTCCAGGCCCACCTGACCATGGATGGCACCACTTAAAATGGGCTGGGCCTTACCAAATCAACTAGCAATCAAGAAAATGCCCCCAGACTAATCTGATGCACACAATTCCTCAATTGAAATTCCTCAATCCTCCTCCTCAGATGTCTTGGCTTGTGTTGCCAGCACTAAATACGAGAATGTGTTTTGTGTGTATTTCAATGGCTTATTGGTCATTCATTCACCTTTCTTGGTAGTCAAATTTTTAGCTCGTTTTATTGATTATCTCTTAACTAGCAAATATAAGACTAATATTTACAGCTTAGAATGGAATTACAAACTGAAACTTATTGATGGCTGTGCTGCAGTCCAGTCACAGCACAGTAGTCTACTGTTCTAAGACACGACACGACTCAGGCATTAAAAACAGCAAGTCCAAAGGTGTTCCTTTGGCAAAGTTTTCTTATATAACTTTGTGTGTTGGGGCTGGACAGATAGCTCAGAAATTTAAAGTATGTACTTCTCTGCAGAAGACCTGAATTCAGTTCCCAGAACCCACTCACAACTGCTCAGTAACTTAAGCTACAGGACATCCAAGGTCTCTGGCCTCTGCTGGCATCTGTATTCACGTGCACATACCCAAATGTAGGGAGCGAGATTAATATAAATTAGATTTAGTAAATATCTAGGTTTCTGATACAGTCTCTTAATCCAGGGCATGAAGATCAACTTGACTATGAGCAATTTAGCTTATCAGCTTATGGATGAAGTCACGTGAAAAGAGGGGAGTCTCTATGGACTAAAAACAAGGTTGAAGCCAAGTGAAACAAGGAAAGACTTTATGACCTGGCATTGTTTTCAGCTGCTAAGTGGGCAGAGCCCAAATTAAGCTGAAGCAGGTGGAACAAGGAGTGATCCTATTAAAGGACAAATGGATGAGCCCGGGAGAGGCATGCTAGAGAGCCGATGCTAGCGAGCTCTGATGCTACCGAGTAGGGACAACAAGTACTTTGTATCCTCCGATGGAGAAAGTGTTGGTGGACTGATGGCCAGATCTCCCTGAGGCAGAAAGAAGCTGGTGAGCAGAGAAAGCCTCAGCAAGACAGCAAAAGGCCAAGGACTAAACCCTGTGGCTCAGCTTTTGCCTAGAGGGGTGTGACCTGTCCGAATAGTGGCCTGAACGAAACTGTGGCCAGCTTTAAAGACTGAGGCAGAGCGGCAGAGTTGCTGATACAAAGAATGTAAATTGGCCTACAGACGGCTGAGGTCTCCCAGAGAGAAGAAAGCCTCAAGCCTTATTTAAGGTGAAACCACCATAGCCAATTTACCCTGATGAATCTACATCTGAGATATTCCAGAAGAAAGACTGCTAAGTGCATTAAAGAGTCTACCCCACAGACTGTGTTCCTGGCGACTGAGGACCTGCCCCAGAGACTGTATCCTTCTAAAAGGTTATGAAAATAGTTGTAATAGTTATCAGTAGGTTTACTGATTAGCTCATAGGGGTTGTAGGCATTCATAGGGGTTGTAGGAATTCATAGGAATAGTAGTTAAGTGTATTTGTTATAAGTGAATATAGTTACTAATAAATAACTGTTTAATAATAATTATAGTTTCACCCAAACATATACACATAATTAAACATAAAATATTTTTAAATGTTTGGTGTGACTGGTGCCTTCCTGACATCTGTGTAGGTGTAGTATAATGCACAGAGCACTAAACCAGAACACACTGGAATGTTAACTAGGGTGTGTCATTGTTACAGTATGTCTTAGAGTTTCTATCAATGTGATAAAACACCATGACCAAAAACAATTTGGCTTACAACTCAGGTCACATTCCAAAACCGAGAGAAGTCAGGGCAGGAACCCAAGCCTGCTTCCTTATACAACCCAGGACTACCTGCCCAGAGGTAGCACTGACTCAGTGAGTTGGGTCTTCCAACATCAATCATAAATCAAGAACAACCCTACAGCCTATGGAGGATATGGAAGGAAAAACTTTGTTTCCATTCTGAGTTCATAGAACTGGGCCTGCCTGACCTAATGACCCCAAGAAACCACTAACTCCAGGGACCAGCTCCAGGAACTAGCCATTAAATTCCCCATCCTAAGGGCAGCCAATCAGGAGACAACTACCCTTGTAACCACCTAGCTGCTCCCCCATCAGATTACCTAACCTTTACTGGAATTCCCTTTTAGATTTAAAAAGGCCTGTACATCTTTGTTCTGGGTCACCATTTTGTATGAATGGTCAGCCCCAGCATGCTGGCTGTTTCTGTAGAACACCCTTTGTTCTTGTATACTACTTGAGTCTGGGGTCTTTCTTCACCGATCCTTAGACATTTACACAAGGAAGAACAAGAGGACTAGCTTACCACTGGACCTTGTCTCAAGTTTATCCTTCACACATTTTCTGCATATCCTCCTGAGGTAAACCAATTTTAAATGTATCTGTTTTCAGTAAACCAGCTACAAAAGTTTATACTAACAACCTAAACTAGAATCCATCTAAATAGGTTTTGCACTTGTTTTTCCATTTCGTTTTTCCACTTTAATACAAAAATCTAAAATTTTCCACTCTAATATTAGTAACTAAGCCGGGCATGGTGGTGCATGCTTTTGATCCCAGCACTAGGGAGACAGGGGCAGGCGGATTTCTGTAGTTCAATGCTAGCCTGGTCTACAAAGTGAGTCCAGGATACACCGAAAAACCTAGTCTTGAGAAAAAATATTAGTAAGCTGCATGCACTAAAACTGGCCAGTCTAAAGTATTAATCATTAGCAAATAGACCATTTTTTGGTGTGTATATGTGGCTATGTGCACATGTACATGGGGGGCATTCATTAACTTTACAGGCATGGAGGTACAAGATGGTGGGCATCCTGTTCTTTCTCTCAGCTTTATTCTCTCGATACAGGTTATCTCACTGAACATGAAGCTATGCTATCAGCCAGAAACTCCCAGAGATCCTCCAGTCTCCATCCTCTACAGTGCTAGGATTACAAGCCTACAGGGAAACACTTGGATTTATGTGAGTTCTGGGGATCTGTACTCAATCAGTCCTTTTGCTTACACAGTTAGTGAGTGCTCTTAGCCACTGTGGCATCTCCACAGCCTGAAAATAGGACTTTTTTGTTTTGGTTTGGTTTTTTTGTTTTGTTTTGTTTTTTTGAGACAAGGTTTCTCTGTGTAGCCTTGGCTGTCCTGGACTCCCTTGTAGACCAGGCTAAACCTGAGTTCACACAGATCCACCTGCCTCTGCCTCCCTGCTGGGATTAAAGGTGTGCGTTACAATGCCCTGCTGAAAACAGAACTTCATAAGAGTCCATCCAGTGTTTCCTCATCACCCAGCTCTTCCAAATATTTATACTGTAAAACTTACATGTAGCTTGGGAGCAGGAACTACCCACCATTACACATAGATTTTGTGTTTGCAGACTGACCTTTGACATCCAGCGTAATTTTCCACTTTAATACCTAGAAAGCACCATAAGAACTAATACAGGAACAGAAGAAATAAATGAGTTTTTTTTCCTATTTCAGGTAAAAGATCCAGTTTGATTCTTCCGTTAGGAATGTAGTTGAAAGTAGGTTTCATCTTGCTGTCATCATCTGTGTGAATTCTGCACAGCTGACTCATGGGTCTCCATCATTATCCACCTCTCTGATAATCCCAACTTCTGCTAGTTCTTCTCTTAAGTTTGTCCTGACCTGACTCAGTTCTGCTGCACTGATGTAATGACTCCATCCTTGTCTAAGGCTTGGGATACTTTCTAGACTTCCTCTTTGTCAGGTACAGCATTCTTTTTTTTTTTTTTTTTTTTAAGCCATCAGAGTAAAAAGTCTGGGATGTCAATGGAGCCCCAGCTCACTAGTCATATCCTGCCATGTGGCTTGTTGGGTTTTGTCACTGATCACAGGGCAGTGCTAAGTTCCTCTGTTGTCATGTTCCCATAGCCATTTCCATCTTCACCCAACAGGGACAAAACTCCTTGAACCCATCAATCTGTTTCCAGGCAGCTGGTCAATCGTGGTGTGCTGAGGGAGCAGAGGAGGAGTAGGGGCTCCTGCACTGCTGCAGCTAGCAACCTGCCAGGCCACCCTCCTGCCAGGCGTGCACCACATCCAGGACTGCCTCCCCATCTCACTCATTTGAAGTTGCTTTACCTTTTTAATATTGAGCTACAATAATTTCCTATAATTTAGGTATCAGTCCTTTGTCAGATATTACAGTCCAAATCAATTTTAGTCTGTGACTTCATTTTAGCATTGTTTTTAAGTGTGTGTGTGTTCATGCTCAAACTCACAAATCTGCCTGCCTCTGTCTCCCAAGTGCTGAGATTAAAGGCCTGTGTCACCACACTCTCTTACGGGATGACTATTTCTTTACAGGAAGAATATGTGAATTCTAAAATTTTAGACTCTCACTTCCTGTTTTTTAGGGGGTTTTGTTTGTTTTGTTTTTCAAGATAGGGTTTCTCTGTGTATCCATGACTGTCCCAGAACTCACTCTGTAGACCAGGCTGGCCTTGAACTCAAATAGACCCACCTGCCTCTGCCTCCCAACTGATGAGATTAAAGGCGTGCGCCAACATGCCGGGCTTTTTGTTTTCTTTTTTTTTCCGAGACAGGGATTCTCTGTGTAACAGCTCCGGCTGTCCTGGACTTGCTTTGTAGACCAGACTGGCCTCAAACTCACAGTGATCCGCCTGCCTCTGCCTTCCAAGTGCTGGGATTAAAGGCGTACACCACCAAGCACGGCTTTTGTTTTCTTTTTGAGACAAGGTCATGCCTTGTAACCCAAGATGACCCTGAACTTAAGGCAACCCTCTTGCCTCAGTTTCCCAAATGCTGGAATTACATGAGCACATCATCTCACCTGAATCATCTTTTATCTTTTCCCTACATTTTTAATATGTTCATGTGTATGTACATGCCACATCACATGTGTGGAGGCCAGAAACAATTTACAGCAATCCCTTCCTTCCTGCCTTGTGGACCCTAGAGAACTCAGGTCACTGGACTTGTGCCATTTCATCAGCCTTTATCTTATTTTGGATGTTAGTAAGTTGATCTTTTTTATTATCAATCTACTTCTGTATTTATAAATTTAATCGATCTTAATTTGGACTTAATGATTTCTACAAGTTTCCAGTATTTCTTTTGTTATTTTTACTCACTCAAAAAAAATATAGCATATAATACATTCTAAATGTTACTACATTCTAAAAAAGTTAAAGAAAAAGAAAATGATCATAAATGGACCTGAGATGAAAGAAAAAAATGAAGAACCAAGAAAGTGATATTTTATTACATCTTAATAAACAGTAACTGATTAAAACATATTAATGTCTTGTAAAACAGAAAAAAATGAAATATATAACAATTATATTTGAGGATGGAGTCAAATGAATTAAGGTTATTTTGCTTCTTTATTGTCTATGGGGAGAGTAAGGGACATCTTAGAGTTTTGTAGTTTATGATGGTCACACACAAACTCCTGATGCCATCTCAGGTCCCTCTGAACCCTTTCTTTCAGAGCTGTCTACCTTCTACTCCAGCACAGCTGCCCTTGCTCAGCTTCCTCCACTGGCTGGAGTCCAGACTGAGTCACCAAGTTTGCTGGTCCTAAGTTATCAGTGCACCTTTCAGAGTTGCATGCCATGCCACACTACTAAAATGAGAACTGGGCATGTAATCAGTAGGCAGAGTGCTTGCCTCACAAGTGTACACCTTTGAGTTTTATCCCGGCATTACATAAAACTAGGTGTGGTGGGGCTGGAGAGGTGGCTCGGTAGTTAAGAGCATTGTCTGCTCTTCCAGAGGTCCTGAGTTCGATTCCCAGCAACCACATGGTGGCTCACAACCATCTATAATGTGATCTGATGACCTCTCTGGCATGTACATAACAGTAAAGAAGCTTGCAGTCAAACCTGACAACCTGAGTTCCTACTACATTGTAGAGGTTGAGAACTGATAGCTGTTGTTTGCTGACATGCAAGGGAAGGCAGGCATGCATCCACCCACACCACACACAATAAATAAATAACTGCCCATTTCTTTGTGGCCCTCTTGATAAGAGCACGCTCTAAATAGGCACACTTGCTGGGAGGTATCTGCATTCACAGCTTGTCCTGAAGCCAGGCACTGTACTAACAAACTGCATTGCATAGTTGCTTCCCTAGTACTTTCCCTTTTCTTCCTCACCATTGATGTCCATACTGGCTCCTTTCAAAGGAAGTAACCATAATTTCATCGTTGACTTTGTTGTTTTCTAGGGAACTCAAGTTTATAAATTCCACTAAAAGAATAAAAACAACATACAAGTTTCTAACTAGTCAAGAAAAATTTAGAAAGGTTTAAAAAACAATTCAGAAGAAGCAATGATTGAAGCTAATAGCAAAAAGATGGTATATTTTGAACCCCAAAGTATCAGAGGTTACACATACACTTAAACATAAGAGTACTAAGTATATTTATTATGCTACATATTAATTTAATTTACATATTCAATATAAATAGACTAAGTGTTTCAATTAAAAGATGAAAACTGTCAGACTGAATAACAAGAATATGAAGGTGTTAGGGTTAGCACAGGCAGTCTTGTCTACCATGCAGGAGGCCCTGTGTTTACACTGTAGCACTAGAGAAAAAAAGTGCCGTGAGAATGTGTGCACTGGTGAGTAACACCTTGATCCCTAGCCCTTGGCCCCACCCCACAAACAGCTCACATTTAGTGAAAGTACATAAAATTAATGTGAAGCTCTAAGAAGGAAACTAAAGACCTGAGTTTTAATCACCATTGTGTTTCCTCTCTCTCACTCTCTCTCTCTAGGGATGGACACCAGGCCCTTATACACACTAAGCATGTGCTCTTACACTGAAAAACACAACCAGCCTCTCTTTCTGTAATCTTTAAACAAGACTAATATATTTCTCAATAAACATAACAATATTCCTCTTAACCTTATTAAACATGAAAATGAAATCCAAACAGGAGATATCAGATAAGTTTAAATCTTTGCTCTGATTTCACTTCTGTTGCTGTGATAAGATGTTTCAACAGAAATCAATATGGAAGAGGGAAGGACTTGGCTACAATTTCAGGTTACAGTCCGTAACAGCAAGGAAGTCACAAGACAGGAAGCATGAGACAACTGGTCACACCACAGCCAAGGTCAAGCGCAGAGGGAAACAGAAGCAGCCAGCTGCCTGCTGCTGCTTCTGCTCACCGAGCTTTCTAGTCCAGAACCCCTTGCCCAGGGAATGGCTCCACCCAATCGGCGGAGTCTTCCTACATCAACTAACAAGACAGCCCGGCGTGGTGCCACACGCCTTTAATCCCAGCACTGGGGAGGCAGAGGCAGGTGGATCTCTGAGTTCAAGGCCAGCCTGGTCTACAGAGTGAGTTCCAGGACAGCCAGGGCTACACAGAGAAACCCTATTTTGAAATACCCCCCCCCAAAAAAAAAGGTTGATATCCAAGGGAGGCCTGCCTTTTCTGAACAGAAGTGGAGGAGGATTAGAGGAGGGGGTAGTACAAATGGGAGGTAGAAGGGACTGGAAGGAGAGGTGGGAAGGGTAACATGTCAGGATGTAAAAAAACAAAATTAGCTATCACAGTCTCTAATACTCTGGTGACTTTTCTTTTTTCTTCCTTTTTTTTGGGGGGGTTTGTTTATGGGGACAGCATAACATGCAGAAAAGAGAACAAGAAAGCCTAAATATTAGAGGATGAGGAAGGACTGAAGGCAGGTAATACATTCAAGGTGTGGAAGGCTATAAAGCTAATTGTCTTTCTAGTTCTAACTCTCATGGATTTTTTTTTCAGTTTGGGTAGTGGATAAGTACATAAAAATATATTCAACAGTTAAGTATAAAATCCAATGTGAGATTCCACAGCTTCTGTTCCAACTGGCTCCTTGAATTGTAAAGACGTTCACCGAGTTGTAGTCTTTGGGTATGTGATTCATTCACTGAGTTGTAGTCTTCGGGTCTGTGATTCATTCACTGAGTTGTAGTCTTGGGGT
>CAJQZJ010037361.1:2920740-2934174 GCA_907164525.1 Lophiomys imhausi | reverse complement strand
TTGGGGTCTGTGATTCGTTCACTGAGTTGTAGTCTTGGGGTATGTGATTCGTTCACTGAGTTGTAGTCTTCGGGTCTGTGATTCATTCACTGAGTTGTAGTCTTCGGGTCTGTGATTCATTCACTGATTGTAGTCTTGGGGTATGTGATTCATTCAGAGTTGTAGTCTTCGGGTATGTGATTCATTCACTGAGTTGTAGTCTTCGGGTCTGTGATTCATTCACTGAGTTGTAGTCTTTGGGTATGTGATTCATTCACTGAGTTGTAGTCTTTGGGTATGTGATTCATTCACTGAGTTGTAGTCTTGGGGTCTGTGATTCATTCACTGAGTTGTAGTCTTGGGGTATGTGATTCATTCACTGAGTTGTAGTCTTGGGGTCTGCATGTGATTCATCCTTTTTTTTTGCAGTGCTTTTTTATAATAAAAATTTTAATTAAGAAAAAAGAACCACTGAGTCTAGACTTGGTGAATATGAATCCTGAGAGAAACATCCATTATTTTGGTACACTGGGTATGACTCTTGTGTATGTGTGTGTGTGTATACACTTTTTTACTTTTTCTTTTTTTTTTTTTGGAGACAGGGTCTCTCTGTGTAATAGCCTGGCTGTCCTGGACTCACTTTGTAGACCAGGCTGGCCTTGAACTCACAGAGATCCACCTGCCTCTGTCTCCCGAGTGCTGGGATTAAAGGCGTGCACCAACACGCCTGGCTTACACTTTTTTTCTTAAGGAGCATATTTTGGAGCTGGAGAGATGGCTCAGTGATTAAAAGCACTTGCTGCTCTTGCATAGGACCTAGGTCAGTTTCCAGCACCTACACTGAGCAGTTTACATTGCCTTTTAACTCCAGTTCCAGAAGATTTGATGCCCTTTCTGATACCTGTGGGTACCCACACTTATGGCAAACATAAACTCGTATAGATATTCACACATGCATGTAAAAAAAATCTAAAATAAAAAAATTGAGATTATGACATCAATTTTGTAGTGGAGGTTTGGATTTCTTTGGAAACACAGCTGTGTTGAAGGAATATGTAAGGGTTGTGGGAGTGCTTGATCTACTGGAAAGGGGCATGAAGATCAGCCTGGCTGATCAGGCTGGCACCTGTGGGGAACACCGGGGAGCACTCATGGTTCTGTTCAACAGGTGAACCTTGTGAGGAGGGCATAAGGTTGGACAATTAGAAAACATCTGTGAGCATAATTAGCATATAAAAGGGAGGCTTACTGGGCATGATGGTGCACACCTTTAATCCCAGCACTTGGAGACAGAGGTAGACTTGGAGTTTGAGGCCAGCCTTGTCTACAAAACAAGTCCAGGATAGCCAGAGTTACACAGAGAAACTATCTTGGGGAAAAAAAAAAAAAAAAAAAAAGGAATGCACAGAAACTCAAGAGGACTTTTTGCTTGGCACTGCTTCTCAATGCTGCCCATTGCTGCTTCTCTTCAAAAGATGCTAGACAAAGGTTGCTGCTGCAACTTGAGGCCTAGGTAGAGCGGAGTCCAAGGGAAGGCTCATTTGGATCCGCGAAAGTCTCAGCACTAAGGCCTCGAGGAGCGCTAGTAGAGTCCAAGATCCCAAGCAGGGGTGTGGACGGCAGCCTGTGCCTCAGGAAGGCTCAACAAACTCAGACAGAAGAGACCTCAGCCTCAAGTGAGCGTGCTGCAACAGCCAGCTTCCAGGACAAGCAAGTGCAGCACCTGCCTTGAGGTGGCAAGCTCAGGTGGGCAGAAGAGACTGAGGCACAGGACCTGCCCAAAGGATGTTCGTAAAAACTGGATGGACTAAAGACACCTTAGAACAAACAGATGCAGGGCGGCCAGCACTGGTCCATCAGCAGAGTGAGGCACCTGCCCCCTGTATGTTTGACAGTTTCAGCTGGACAGAGAAGGCCTCCAGCCCAGCGGCAGTGAGGCTCGGCCAAGGAGCCAGAGCCAGGTGACCCCAGCAGCTGCTGCTGATTGCTGTGTCCCTGTGTGTGCTGATCTGGATGGACTGCTGATCAGTTGCCCCAAAGACCTGTGCCTGAGAAGTACCCTGCTAATGTACCTCGGGTTGGTGAGTTGGAAGGTGTTTAGAGTTACTAATAGTTTAAAGGTATGCCTACACAATTTAATTATTAGAAGTAATTTATATACAACAATGAGCTACAATGAAAAGGACTCAAGCCTAGTATGGTGGTGCACACGCCTTTAATCCCAGCACTTGGGAAGCAGAGGCAGGAGGATCTCAGTGAGTTCGAGGCCAGCCTGGTCTACAAAGTGAGTCCAGGACAGCCAGGGATACACAGAGAAACCCTGTCTCGAAAAGAAAAAAAAAAAGACTCAAAATAATAGAAAACAAAATTAACTTTTTATACATATCTGTATATGTATAAAGTATATGATACTAAACTTTCATAGTAAAAAGTTTCTTAAGTTAGATTCTACTTTTAAAGTGTTTTCATGTTTTAATTAGAGAATTGGTTTATTCAAAGAATCATTTTATTTACAGTTACAAGTTTTGTTTTTTTAACCCACTCAATGTGTGTGTCCTACATGTTGAAATCAAATACCTGAAGGAGTTGGGATCTTATGAATACAGGCAGGACAACAGTGGAGAGAGTCATGAACAAAAACATCACAGTCCACACAGAAAACATTTTGGCATACTGTGCAAACATAAACCTGCAATGGAAAGGAGAAAGGTAAATAAAATAGTTTCCAAAAGCTAAGCACAGCATAGCCAAAATACATTTTCAACTGACTCTCTATATTCTCATCAATTTTCCCCTACCCACCTACATACCTTATTACTTCCAATGTATTAAATCTAGCACAATTTTCTCAAACCTAACACATTTTTTTCCTCTTAAGCTGGCCCTTAGGGGTAAGGAGTGACTTTTAGGAAATGACCTCTCAATTGCAAAAGCTAAACTCCTGTATTAACCTTTACAGACTATGACAACAGAGGTAGGAGGGTAGGTACATACCTGTTATTCTAACACTTAGGAAGTGGAGGCAGAAGGATCACGAGTTCAAAGTCATCCTAGGCCACATATCAAGTTCCAGCCTGGGCTACAAGACACTATCTCAAAAAAACAAAAGAAGCCGGGCGTGGTGGCGCACGCCTTTAATCCCAGCACTTGGGAGGCAGAGGCAGGCGGATCTCTGTGAGTTCGAGGCCAGCCTGGTCTACAAAGCAAGTCCAGGACAGCCAGGGCTGTTACACAGAGAAACCCTGTCTCGAAAAAACCAAAAAAAAAAAAAAAAAAAACAAAAGAAAAAAGCAATAACTCCACATGCAATGGTAAATCAAATGACACACAGAAGGCATATGAAAGAAAGAACTATTTTATCAGTGTTACATAGGCGGGTCCTTGTGCTTTGAGCTAATACTTTAGAACAACATACAGATTCAAAAGTCACTTCATTTTGAACATGGAAAGATGTGTTCTTTAAATATGATAAACAGATCCTTCTGGTACCATGAAAGCTAGTTTCCAGGGAGGAAGCTTTCAGGCCAGTTTCCTGAGGACTAGCTTCATGGTACAGAAGGATCCATTCTCAAACGAGAGAAACAACCAACATTACTACCCAGCTGTGATGCCACAACAATGACCAGAATGGCATGATAACCCTAAGGATGTAATAGTAACACACATACTTCAGTGGTAATCAACAGCTAGTCAACAGGAGGGAAATCATGCCTGGTACTAGAAAACTAGCCAACTTCCCAGAGGTGATAAAATCATGGATCTTGGAGGAGAAACTATATTCACTTAAAACCCAGGGGGGGAAAAAAACAATAACTACATTCTAAATATTTGTCCTTGTACCCACAGATAAGTGTAGTCTTCATCCCTCATCAAGGAAACTTCTCTTTGTAACAGATGGAGACCATTACAGAAAACCACAACCAATCAAAATGCAGAGTTATGGATCCCAGTCCCAAGTGATACCTCCACAATCTAGCTCCTGCACCTAAGGCTCTGGGATCACTGCAAAAGAGGAGGCAGTAAGATTTTAAGAGTCAGAGAAACAGGAAGTATGTTGTAAGAATGTCTCCTAGGAATGTTAGAGAAGCTTTGCCCATGAAGTCTGATTAATGTGACTGCCTAAACATCAGCTGAACAAGGACAGCAAAAGACATGCTAATATGGATGTGGGAAAGCCTATGGGGCCTCCAACCTACACAGAAACTACAAGCAACCATAGAACACAGAGTAGGAGAAATAGTCTATGAGTTATCCAATACCAATGGTCAGAGCTGAAAACATAGCAAACAAAACATAACATAGCATTATATAGACAGAGGAGGTTTTGCTTGTATATTTAGGGATGGATAGATGGATGGATGGATGGATGAATGGATGGATGGATGGACGGACGGACGGACGGATGGAGAGCACAGAGGATGAAGCACTTTACCATGCAAACCTGAGTCTGTCCCTCAGAACACATGTGAAGGCAGCAGGAGAGAAGTGGCTCCCAGAGACTGTCCTCTGACCTCCATACATGCACTACGGCATTCATGTGCTCACACTCTCGTATATAAATATATTCTCAAACTCAGCAATAATGACACATTTTAATACTGCCAAAATCAGATCATATGGCAGTAAAAGGGAACATAAAATTTAATGAAGAGAAAAAAACATTTAGGGCTGGAGAGATGGCTCATCCATCAGTTAAGAGCACTGGCTACTCATCCAGATGACCCAGGTTCAATTCCCAGCACCCACATGGCAGCACAACTGTCTATAATTCCTTTTCCAGGGGATCTGAAACCCTCATACAGATATACATGTAAGCGGAAATAAATTATTTAAAATTTTATAGCCGGGCATGGTGGCACATGTCTTTAATCCCAGCACTTGGGAGGCAGAGGCAGGTGGATTTCTGTGGGTTTGAGTCCAGCCTGGTCTACAGAGTGAGTCCAAAAAAAGCCAGGGCTACACAAAGAAACCCTGTCTCAGGGAAAAAAAAATGTAGACAGGCATGGTGGCACATGACTTTAATCCCATCATTCAGAAGGTAGAGGTAGAGGCAGGCAGATTGCTGTGAGTTCGAGCCTACCCCAGGACTACACAGAGAAACCTTGTCTCGAAAAACCGAAAGAAAAAAAGTGTTCTATGGTTGCTTGTAGTTTCTGTGTAGGGTGGAGGCCCCATAGGCTTTCCCACATCCATATTAGCATGTCTTTTGCTGTCCTTGTTCAGCTGATGTTTAGGCAGTCACATTAATCAGACTTCATGGGCAAAGCTTCTCTAACATTCCTAGGAGACATTCTTACAACATACTTCCTGTTTCTCTGACTCTTAAAATCTTACTGCTTGTTTTTTGTAGTGATCCCTGAGCCTTAGGTGCAGGAGCTAGGCTGTGGAAGTATCACTTGGGACTGGGATCCATAACTCTGCATTTCTTTCTATTCATTTTTCTTACCCTCCCTCCCTCCCTCCCTCCCTTCCTTCCATTTGCTTGTTTATAAGAGATAGGAACACACTGCACAGACTGGTCCTGAACTTTAGATCCTCCTCCCTCAGTGTCCTGAACATCTGGGACATTACACACCTGCTACTGTCTGTACCTTAGTGAAATTGCTTATTTGTGAGAGCGAGCAGGACATGGTAAACACAGGCCTGTGATGTCAGCACTCAGGGTGCTCCCATGGCCAGCTCTTAACTCTGCTATGTCTTAATATGAGAACTCACTGTGTTGCCCAGGCTGGCCTTGAACTCCTAGGTTCAAGTGCTCGATTTGCCTTTCCATCCCAGTAGCTAAGATTCCAGGTGCATGCCACTGCACCTGCACTGTCTTCAATAAGTTTAAGGTGTTTTATTATTGGCTCAACTTTTTATTTATGAAACAATAGTCTAACTTCAAAATAAGCTATAATGCCGGGCGGTGGTGGCGCAAGCCTTTAATCCCAGCACTTGGGAGGCAGAGGCAGGCGGATCTTTGTGAGTTCGAGGCCCACCTGGTCTACAAAGCGAGTCCAGGACAGCCAGAGATATTCAGAGAAACCCTGTCTTGAAAAAACCAAAAAAAAAAAATAAGCTATAATATATTCTCAAGTATAATACTATAATATTTTTATTAAACTAAATGCAATTCAGCTTGAAAAACTGAAGAAAAAGTATTAAAATCTCTCTGAGAGTGACAAACTATCTAAATTACATTGTTCCCATTTTACCTCTGTCTAATTATTGTCTTTATAGGGAACAACCAGATATAAACCTGGCCTTCAACAATCTACTTACAACTTATCAGGGTGTCACTGTCTCAAAATTTCTTGTGTATGATTTAATGTTGATAAAGCCATTGACTTACATGTTGGTCTTTCAATTCCCCTTGACATCCGTAGCAAAATCTGAAAAAGAAAGTTGGAGAATCACTTTTTTAGTGTTTACTCAAAATAATTCAGCAAAATCTTAGTACGTAAAATCATTTAGTAACTGTATTTCCATATGACTTTTAGGAAGTCAATAGTTTGGTTGGTTTTTAATCTTACAGTATGGGTTGCAGTACTCTTTTGTTGCCCAATCTGTTGTCCCTTGTGGTACACCCAATAAATACTCTTTATAATTCTAAGAACAACAGGAAAAATTATACAATATGTCCCAGGACATCACATAGCCCAAAACTTAGTTTTTTTCATTATGAACAAATATACACATGCTTTCTGAACTAGCATTCTATGAGAATTTGAAATTCAGAAAACTATTTGAATACTATTATTCAGTTCTCCCAAACACAGTAGACACCAGTGTGTCCTGGATGAGCACCAAAGGATTGGTTATACATAGCGATGCCTGTGGCTGTTTTCCAGGACTTGTTTTGTTTTGTTTTGTTGGTTTTTCGAGACAGGGTTTCTCTGTGTAGCCCTGGCTGTCCTGGACTCACTCTGTAGACCAGCCTGGCCTCGAACTTACAGAGATCCACCTGCCTCTGCCTCCCAAGTGCTGGGATTAAAGGCGTGCGCCACCACCGCCCGGCTTCCAGGACTTGTTTAAAGAAGCTTGCCCTTGAAACTGGGGCTGGAATATACCTCAGGAGTAGAATACGAGTGCAGCCTGTACACGGCCCTAAAATCAGCTCAGCGCACAGTACCACCTCTGCCCACAGGTTCTCAGAACAAAACAGCAAGGTTAGCATGGCTTTAATCCAGCAGTGGCAGGCGGACCTCTGAGGCCAGGCTAGTCTGATCTACAGAGTGAGTTCTAGGACAGCCAGGGCTACACAGAGAAACCTTGTCTTGGGGTGAGGGGTGGGAAACCACCCTCAACAATCTTTACTTTATTCTCTTCACTTCATTTCTACCTCCCCTAAAGTACCTTCAAAATTTTTAAGGAAGGGCAAAAAAGATGACTTAACAGTTCAAAGCACTTGCTGCTATTCCCAGTACCCATATGAGACAGCTCCCAACTCCAGATCCAAGGGTTCCAAAGCCTCTAGCACCACCAGCACCTGCACTTACATGCATATGCCCACACACACACAGGTGAGAATAACAAAATAGTTTTATTTATTTATTTATTTAGGTTTTTTTTCGAGACAGGGTTTTTCTGTGTATCCTTGACTGTCCTGGACTCACTTTGTAGACCAGGCTGGCCTTAAACTCACAAAGATCCATCTGTCTCTGCCTCCCAAGTGCTGGGATTAAAGGCATGCGCCACCATGCCCAGCTTTTTTTTTTAATTTTAAATTTTTTAATTGACACAGTTTTAAGTGTGCAGTAATAACTCTTTAAGGTACTAGCTATGAACCTGTAACTATGGAAGAATTTAATTCTCTTCTAGCCTTCTTGACCTAATAATGTGTATATGTATATAACTAATATCACTCTTTCTTTCTTTTTGGTTTTTTGAGACAGGGTTTCTCTGTATAGGCTTGGCTGTCCTAGAACTCATTCAGTAGACTAGGGCCTTGAACTCACAGAGAGCCACTTGCTATGTTCCACCATTGCCTGGCTTTGGTATTTTTATATAATTAAATCACCAACTTGTACAGAACATTTACTACTTAGTTTATCACACATATAAATATTTCAGCTATGACAACTACTATACTGTAACTTTTCCTCCTACTCTATGTGTGTGTGTATGTCCACGTTCTTGTGTGTGACTTTTCCTCCTTCTCTATGTACGTGTGCATGTTCTTGTGTGTGACTTTTCCTCCTTCTCTATGTATGTGTACATGTTCTTGTGTGTGACTTTTCCTCCTTCTCTATGTGTAGGTGTGCATGTTGTCTGTGGTCTGGGTATGTGATGGTGCACATGCAGGGACATATGGAGGCTGAGGTCATGCTGTCTTCTATCACTTCTATATATCTTAGTTTTGTTTTCTTTTATGAAATTCAAACTTATTTTTAAGACAATGTCTCTTACTGAACCTGGAGCTCACTGATTGGCTAGCAATCATGTGGCCAACACTGGTGGCCAGCAAGCCCTAGAAATCCTCCGCATCGCCCTAAGATTGTATGCACACATTGCTAGGCCCAGCTTCTTACCTGACAGCTGGGGACCTGAACTCTAGACCTCACATTCACAAAGCAATATCGACCACCTGACCAGCTGGGCCTGTTTCCTCAGCCCCTAATTTTCCTCTTTTTTTTTTTGTTTGTTTGTTTTGTTTTTCGAAACAGGGTTTCTCTGTGTAGCCCTGGCTGTCCTGGAACTCACTGTGTAGACCAGGCTGGTCTTGAATCAGAGATCTGCCTGCCTCTGCCTCCCAAGTGCTAGGATTAAAGGTGTGTGCCACCACACCTGGCTTAATTTTCCTCTTTTAAAAAGACTTTTTTGGTGATAACTAATTCCAAGCTTACTTTCCTACTTAACTGACACAATTCAGCTTTAATCTTTCCCTGAGTAGTCTAAACAGCCTCTGAGTACATTTAACTCTCAGGAAATCTGTTTTCATCCCCTCAAGACATCTTTCTTGCCAGGCATGGTGGCACACGCCTTTAATCCCAGCACTCAGGAGGCAGAGGCACGCGGATCTCTATGAGTTCGAGTCCAGCCTGGTCTACAGAGTGAGTCCAACACAGCCAGGGTTAACCAAAGATATCCTGTTTCTTGGCAAATTCAGACTTTCCAAAACAAGACTGACTGTTCTCCCAATATAGACATGGTTCTGCCTTCTTTTCACCATTGTCCTAAGGCTTCCTTTGGCCTGTTTGCAGCTAGAGGCACATCCTCAGATTCCATGTCCTTCTCAGTGATCTCTTTTTTATTAAGCAATTTTTATAATATTCTATTTATGTATCTGTGTGTGTATGCGTGTGGAAGACAGGACAACTTGTGGGAGTCTGTTCCCTCCTTCCACCATGTGTTTCCTCAGGACTGAACTCAGGTCATCAGGCTTGATGGCAGCTCCTTTATGTACTGAGCCAGCCCTCCCCAAGAAGAGTCTTTTTGAGACCTCACGTGTCTGAAAACATCTTTGTGTTTTCATGAGCACAAAGCTGACAGCTTCTCTGGGATACAATTCAAGTCAGTTAACTTTGCCCTCCATGCTGTTAGTACCTAGTGTGGCTGATAGTGTTAGTATTTTGCTGCATATTTTGAACTTTCACAGTTTTGTGGGGAATTATGTTTTTTAAAAAGAAAAATATTTTCCTTGAACTATGATTTCCCACCCTACAATATATCTTTTTCATATTATTCTGACAGTGGACCTTCTATATAAATTTATGTTTCATCTTTAACTCTATTTACACCTCACTACACCTTTACTTTCTGGCATATTTCTTCTACTCTATCTTCCAATCCAGCTACTAGGTTTTACATTACTTAACTTCACACTTACATGTAACCTAAAACAAGGCAACTATGGTTTTGACTCGTTAGTTTCAGCCGAAAAAAAAAAAAACTTTCATAGTATCTATCTAGCATCAGTGAAGTGGCAGTAAATAATATATAAAGCCTTTTTAAAGGACAACTTGGGCTGGAGAGATGACTCATTGGTTAAGAGCTCTGGCTGCTCTTCTCAAAGGACCCAAGTTCAAATCCCAGCAACCACATGGAAGTTCACAGCTATCTAATTGCCAGGCGTGGTGGCGCACACCTTTAATCCCAGCACTTGGGAGGCAGAGGCAGGTAGATCTCTCTGAGCCCAAGGCCAGCCTGGTCTACAAAGTGAGTCCAGAACACAGAGAAACCCTGTCTCAAAAAAACAAACAAACAAACAAAAAAAGGACAACTTTACAACATCTACCAAAACTCATGGAACTTTTGACTCAATAATTCTGAGAATTTGTCATGTGTATTCTTGTACAAATATTCAGAGATGTACACATGGGCATTACTTGTTAATAGCAAAGAGATTATCTTAAATATTCAATAGGAGGCAATTAGTTAGACAAGCCACAATAATACACCTTTGAAATACAATTTGAAAAACAAGACTGATCTAGACATGCCGGTTTGAAATTACTTCTTTGGTATATGTAGTAGTACATGTGTAAATGTGGTATATGTGTGTGTGCGTACATGGAGAGGCCAGGGATTAATACGGGTGTGTCTTCCTCAATTATCCTCTACCTTGTTTTCAGAAGCAGGGTCTGTCATTGAACCTGCAGCTCACTGGATGACTAGGAGAGCTGGCCAGTGAACCGCTGGGATCCTCCTGTCTCTACCTTCCAGTGCTGAAATTACAAGCATGTGAGGCCATGTCAACATTTTTTTTATGTGGGTGCTGGGTACCCAGTCAAATCTTCATGCTTGCATGGTAAGTATCCTTATCCACTAACCCATCTCTCCATCAGCATATTAAATTTCCTCTACACTCTCTGAGTGGGAAAAATGATGAACGGATATATAATTATTTGGTAGTCAAAGATTCCCAAATGATGATGCTCTTAGAAATACTAAAGATTCATTTTCTAAAAATCTATTATCAACTGACCACTTCTCCTTCAGGTTTTACTACTGAAAATGTCAGGGGCTAGAGAGATGGCTCAGAGGTTAAGAGCACTGGCTGCTCTTCCAGAGGTCCTGAGTTCAATTCCCAGCAACCACATGGTGGCTCAAAACCATCTATAATGAGATCTGGTGCCCTCTTTTGGCCTGCAGGCATCCATGCAGACACATGGATATATACATAATAAATATACAATAATATATTTATTACATAATATATACATAATAAATAAATCTTTAAAAACAAAATAAATCATATGTGGGCTGGAGAGATGGCTTAGTGGTTAAGACCATTGGCTGCTCTTCAAAAGTACCTGGGTTCAAACCCCAGCACCCACATGGCAGTTCACAACTGTATGTAACTGCCAGGAATGGTGGTGCACATCTTTAATTCTAGTACTCTGGAAGCAGAGGCAGGAGGATCTCTGTGAGTTCATGGCTAGCCTAGTAAGTCAGAGTAAGTCCAGAAAAGTCAGGGATACACACAGAGAAACCTGTCTTGAAAACAAAAAACAAAAGACAACAACAACAAAAAATTACTGGAAATGTCACACAAATGACAGTAAGAAAATAATCACAGGTTCAAGATTATATTCAGGTAGCCTCTTCAATGATGTTCAAGAGGGACAGCTATTATACATTATACATTTTGAGGGTGGCTGTTAAACTGACAGCTGAAAACTGGCCATTAACGGGAGCATTTTATCAAAGACATAAGTAGATATAGCACAGAATCTCCGAGGGCTGGAAGTGCAGGCAGCTGTACAGGTGCTGGGAACCCAGCCCCTGGTCAAAGAACAGTGCTGCACACTCCTAACCACTGAGCCACCTTTCCAGCCCCCACCCCAACTCCCACTCTTCTCCAAACCAATATACTATCATCTTAACTACAAATATGTCAGTTTAGGAAAATAAACAGATTGCTAGAAATACAGAGTATTCTACATCTCATTTTCTATATTAGAAATTGTTACAAACTAATACGACTTTAAGCTGATAACTGTTTCAAACATTAGTTTACCACTCTAACATATAAATTAATCAAAACTCATATACCTTTCTCCTTTATATTCTTCTAGAGGAATTTCTTGAAAAGCATCCAAAGGAAATAAATGATGGTAAGATCGTGCCAAATGAGGTGCAGACACCAAAGTAAGACCTAATGCACCAAGACAGAAACATTAATAAGCCTAACCTCATAAACACAACTAAAAAGTCAAATGATAATCTTAGGAAAAGTACTTTCAAGTATTCTCATTTCTATTTTCCTAGTGATGGGGATCAAATCTAGGGCCTCACACACACTCGAAAAGCTGCCACTACACTACATATCCAGCACTCAAGTATTTTTAGAACTGACTGCTTTTTACCTGTAGCCATAAAAAGAAATTTCAAGATGGAATTCGTACTGTCACTAAACGCATGATCTCTCTTGGAAAACTATTTGCTTTCTTATAAATGAAAGAAGACCTTAGAATTATATTAATTCCCATATATAATGACTTTATAAAGGTGAGAGCCAAAAAAAGTCTATTAAATCTATTATAGTGCTTTTAAACAATACAATTATCAGAAAGAGAATCAGAAAACTTGTATAATGCTATTTATTCTTAGAAATAGATTACTAGTCCTTCAATGAAAAAAGCAATCTATTTCCTTTGTACAAATTAAATATATAATAAGCAAGAGTCAACATTTATACTTATTTCAGCAGCTACACAGATAGGAAGTTATTTAATACAAGTTTACTTAGTAAAGAATAGAGTTTTTACCACATATTTTACACTCAACAGGAAGCTCACTGTACTTTGCTCGACACTGTGGGCAGAAATACCCTCCCAATGTAAGCCCTGGCTCAGTGCTATTGTCCAAATGCCTGTGGGAGAAAAATGTTATTTTTAAAAGGTGAAAAGAGCTAAAGAAAGTATGTAACTCAGTCCCAGTTACTTACATACATATATACATACATAAGCCCAGAAGGCAGAGCCAGCCAGATCTCTGTGAGTTCAAAACCAGCCTTTTCTAATAATGAGTCAAGCCAGGGATACACAGTAAGACCCTGCCTCAAAAGATCAGATAAGATAAAATTAAATTAAACTGAAATAGATAAATAAAATTTTATTGGAAAACATGTATGTTGTGTTGTTCACTAATGCTGTTTTGTTTTGTTTTTTCCTGTCTTCACTTTTATTTTAAAGTTTCTTTTAAAGCCGGGCGGTGGTGGCGCACGCCTTTAATCCCAGCACTTGGGAGGCAGAGGCAGGCGGATCTTTGTGAGTTCGAGGCCAGCCTGGTCTACAAAGCGAGTCCAGGACAGCCAGAGATATTCAGAAAAACCCTGTCTCAAAAAACCAAAAAAAAAAAAAAAAAAAAAGTTTCTTTTACTGGCTTTGAATTCATTATTTTTTCTTTTTCAGTGACTAATCTGTAAGTACCACCCAGTGGGCTTCTCTTTTTTTTTTTTTAAGATTTATTTTATTTTTAATTCTGTGTGTGTGTGTGTGTGTGTGTGTGAGAGAGAGAGAGAGAGAG
>CAJQZJ010037361.1:2892137-2920640 GCA_907164525.1 Lophiomys imhausi | reverse complement strand
GAGAGAGAGAGAGAGAGAGAGAGGGAGAGAGAGAGAGAGTTGAGTATGTGCATATGAGTACAGGTGCCCTTAGAGACCAGAGGTGTAAGATCATCTGGACCTGGAGTTACAGGCAGCTGTGAGCTGCCCACCGTAGGTGCTAGGAACCAAACTTTGGTCCTGTGGAGGAATGTTATATGATCTTAACCACTGAGCCATCTCTTCAGGCTCTCCAGTGCCCTTTTCATCTCAGACATTATATTCCTCATTTCTACAAGTTTGATTTGAGTCCTTTTTATGTATTTTCAAGTTCTCTTTCACTTACAGACTTACAGAGTGTATTTACATTGGCTATTTTAATACTGTCATCTACTAATTCTAGCAAATGTTTTCTGGCTGCTTCCATTCTGTAATTTTTGTCTTTGTTTTTCTCATTCTCTCATATTCGCTTCCCTCTATCTCCCAGCCTCCTTCCCTATGTCCTCTCTTCCTTCCCTTTCTCCTTCCCTGCCTCCTTCTCTTCCCAGTGTCTCTATATAACCCAAGCCAGCCTTAAATTTCCCATGATCCTCCTTTCTCATCCCAAAGTGCTGGCACATGATGATGTACAACAGCACAGTTGGTTGCCCAGTCATTTCTGCATAATGCCATATTATAAAATGTGTTGTTCTGGGTGCCAATTTTTTCCTCCATAAATACTCAGAGCTTTATTTTAGAATAAAGTAACTTATTTATTGATCTTTCAGAATTTGTTTTAAGTATCATTAATCTGGTCTATATCAATTGCTAACCTCATCTGGTCCCATTACTATGGGCTCTATCAAATGTCTTCTGTGCAACTGAGAAATGAACTGCAGCCTTATGCAGAAGAATTCAGAACTTTGCCACTTAGCTCTAACCCAGCCCTCATTTCCCTTTTTATTCTGAGAAGAGTCTTACTAAGTTATCCAAGCGCCCACCAAGGTGGTTTTTCTTTCTTTTTTTTCTTTTTTTTTTTTTTTTTTTTTGGTTTTTTGAGACAGGGCTTCTCTGTGTAACAGCCCTGGCTGTCCTGGACTCTCTTTGTAGACAAGTTTGGCCTCGAACTCACAGAGATCTGCCTGCCTCTGCCTTCCGAGTGCTGGGATTGAAGGTGTGCACCACCACACCCAGCTTCTTTTTTTTACTTTCTATTCCATTATTTTTTTATCATTAGAATAAGCAAGTAAATACATATCTACTCATATCTGCATTTTATTTATTTAGGGCTTTTATAAATATATTCCATACCCTAGAGTGACCTCAAACTCTAAACTATCACTCTGCCTTAGTCTCCTGAATTCTGGAATTACAAGTATGAGCAGCATGCCTGCCCCCACCTTGAATCTGGATGACTGATAATACACTATACACTTGTACCCTGCCATTTTATTTAGTAATACATCCTGACTGTCACAGCCCAGATATACAAAGAGGGTCATTATATTTAATGGCTATGTAAACACTATTAGTTTATAAACATCATTAAAGTCATGTCCCTGACAATCGCTCTTTACTTACGCCATGCTGAAGGATGGTTTTGCATCCTGATGAGACAAAGAAGCAATGGTATGCTGAGGGAATCCTTAATAGATTTAAAAAAATTAAAGAATTAATTTCTTTTTATAGGCAAACAACAGAATTTTAGGACTATGAATCAAAAATATTCCCACCAGAAAGTTAACAAAAGTTGTATAAAACTCTTTCCTGCCCTTTAGGTAGATGTGTGCCTATCATAGAATGATGGAATTCTAATTCCAAGGTATAGGAAAAAGCAGATTAGTGGGCGTGGTGGTGCACAGCTTTAATCCCAGCTCTTGGGAGGTGGAGGCAGAGGCAGGTGGATCTCTGTGAGTTTGAGGCCAGCCTGGTCTATAAAGCTAGTCAAGGACAGTCAGGTTACACAGAGCTGTTACACGGAGAAACTCTGTCTTGGAAAAAAAAAAAAAAAAAAAGAAGGAAAGAAAGGAAGGAAGGAAGAAGAAAAAGCAGAGGAAAAGGGGGAATGATCTATCTACACATTTGGCTTCACATTCCAAAATTTATAAATATATTTTAATTTAATACTGTATTTAAAAAGAATTAGTTTACATGTTTTATACGGTTTCTAGTACAACCAAATATGCACTACATGATACAGATTCTCTTTATCTAAGCACATATTTCTGTTTAAAAATTTGAAATTTGAGGAGGTAAATATGGAAGGAATTAGAGGAAGAAATAGAACATAAATATTATCAAATTATGCCAGGCAATGGTGGTGCATTCTTTAATCCCAGCACTCAGGAGGCACAGGCAGGTGGATTTCTGTAAGTTTGAGGAAAACCTGGTCTACAACCAAGGCTATACAAAGAAATTCCTGCCTCAAAAAAAAACAATCTAAATGCTTCATCTATACTAATTCTATCTTCCCAACACACAAGTATATGCTAACATAGTTTACAAAAACAAGAACAAAAACTAAAAGAAAAGTTACCAGTATCACAAATGATCAAAACAAAGGTAAAAAAGCATTTTCATTTCACTGGCATTTTAAAAAGGTAAATTAAACAAGGAGATTATTTTTAATTTTTTTTTTAAGGTATACCTTCTATAGGGCTTCTCTGTGTAGCCCTGGCTGCCGTGGACTCACTTTGTAGACAAGGCTGGCCTCGAATTCACAGAGATTCACCTGCCTCTGCCTCCCTAGTACTGGTTAACTGGGTCAGCCTCTTTTTTTTTTTTATTACTTCTTTTTTAATTTATTTATATTTATTTTATGTGCATTGGTGTTTTGCCTGCATGTTTGTCTGTGTGAGGGTGTCAGATCTTGGAGTTACAGACAGTTGTGAGCTGCCATGTGGGTGCTGGGAATTGAACTGGGTCCTGGAAAAATAGTCAGTGCTCTTAATCACTGAGCCATCTCTCCAGACCTAAAAGTTATACTTTCTAAACACATCAATGTAGTATGTATTCGTTTTTTTTTTTTTTTTAGAAAATAAAGATCAAAATTCTTTTAAATGCCAGGCATAGTGACTCACACCTTGGAATCACAATACTTGGAAGGCAGAGGCAGGTGAATCTCAGTGAGTTCAAGGCCAGCCTGGTCTATAAAGCAAGTTTTTAGGACAGCCAAAGCTACATAGTGAAATACTGTCTTAAAAAAAAAAAAAAAGATTAGCCGGGCGGTGGTGGCGCACGCCTTTAATCCCAGCACTTGGGAGGCAGAGGCAGGCGGATATCTGTGAGTTCGAGGCCAGCCTGGTCTACAAAGTGAGTCTAGGACAGCCAGAGCTGTTATACAGAGAAACCCTGTCTCGAAAAACCAAAAAAAAAAAAAAAGATTATTTATTTTTTCCGAGACAGGGTTTCTCTGTGTAGCCCTACCTGTCCTGAAACTCACTTTGCAGACCAGACCAGGCTGGCTTCAAACTCACAGAGATCTGCCTACCTCTGCCTCCTCAGTACTAGGATTAAAGCCGTGTGTCACCACCCCCAGCTAAAAGATGATTTTTAGGAACAATCATTTTCTACTCCCTGAAAAAAATAACTGAGTAATTTGACATACTTCACTATAATTTTCTATCTTTGCAGTTTGTATGACGTACTTTGACTATATAATAAAGATTTTGTAGCTTATTTAAGAAATTTGACTGGGCGTGGTGGCACACACCTTTAATTCCAGCACTTGGGAGGCAGAAGTAGGTGAATCTCTGTGAGTATGAGGCCAGCTTGGCCTACAAAGCAAGACCAGGACAGTCAAGGATACACAGAGAAACTCTGTCTTGAAAAACCAAAAAGAAAAGAAAAATGTCTTACTACAAGTGTTTTTCATTAAATAAAACAGCTTTTTATCTTTCTAGCTTAACAACAAAGCCAGAAGTGTTTTCATACAACAGACAGGATTACTGTTAGCTTTAAACTTCTTTTTATACACATGATTTAACATGCATTTTTCTAATTATAAAAGATTTAAGTAAGAAAAAATCTTAAATGTTTACAGATAACTTGCACAAATGAAAACAAAAATCACTAGTTTAAAGTGTTGGGACTCACCAACATTGAGACATGTCCAGACATCCCCAGGCTTTACTGCCTCGAATAACTGAGGCATTTTTTTTCTTTAGTCTCCACCTTGATCGTAAGGTGAAATTAAGTTTAAGTTCTCAGTCTCTGCCTGCCTAACCTAAGAACAGCTTTTGTTGAATGTTATGTTTGAAATAATGATGTATGTTCTACCTAAACAAAACCACAATACCCTGCCATGTCCCTTTCTCCCAGAATGATGGGGAAATGGAAAGCCCTCAAGTTTCCTCTACTCTGACTCCCAGTCAATCAGCTTAGAATGCTTTGTCTAGCTACCTAGGCAAAATGTACCTGGAATAGAATTGATTCTTCTTGCTTGGTTGTGATTTTTCCCTTTAAAAACTCACTCTGAGAATGGCCCAGGGTCACAGTCTCGGTTTCCGAATCTAGACTGTGTCCCTGACCAGTCAGTCTTTGTTCAGCATTCAATAAACTTCCATCAATCTGAGCCTGGTGTTTGAGTGGTCAGTGCACAGCTATTCCTGAACCCATAACACAAACAAAGGTGCATATTGAAACACAGAAGAGACACATACCCATCCGAATGAGTGAGCATTCAGAGCTGGAACTGGCAGGAGGAGGGCTCACGTGATGGGCTAACAATTCCTTGTAATGGGTTTCATCTAAGATAACGTGGTATGTACCTAACAAGAAAAAGCAAAACACAGCAGTCTTAAAGACATGCACATCTGTGCAAGTCTATAAAAGTTTCATCAGATGAAAACATATAGTTTCATAACCACTTATTAAAGTAACTTATCACTTAAAAAAGAATTTAAATTAAATCTATCGACTTCTCTAGGCATAATAGTAACTAAAATTAAAGCCAAGCTACACAATCTTTACAAAGTATTACATATAGTGAGATTACTAACTTTTTGAAAGTTATAACTCTAAAACTACTGAGAATTCTTTGCATTAAATGTTGCTTTAAAAAAAATCAATGAGCCGGGCGGTGGTGGCGCACGCCTTAATCCCAGCACTTGGGAGGCAGAGGCAGGCGGATCTTTGTGAGTTCGAGGCCAGCCTGGTCTACAAAGCGAGTCCAGGACAGCCAGAGATATTCAGAGAAACCCTGTCTCGAAAAACCAAAAAAAAAAAATCAATGATATGTTTAAGATTACAGCTGTATTTTGGTCTACAGACAAAGGTGATTTAAGTTTATTGGCGTAAAACATCCTACTTAGTCAATAAATTATTTCTTATACAGTAATTATAATTATTGAAGATAACAGATATATACCACCAGTTTCACGAGCAAGTACAGTACACACTCGGACCTCTGCAGACAATCCAATCACAGAAACTCTAATTTTAGCTGTCTTCAGGGTCTTCATAAGATCCAAAAAAGATGAAAGATTTCAGGATAAAAAGAAAAATATTTATGAATAATAACTTTGAAAACTGTGTTCTGAAAAACTAGTGATAAATTTACTACAAAATTGTCTTCACACCCTAGCTGCAGTTGTGGGCCTACCTTGATGAGATCGTAAATATTAGATGGATCACAAGTCGTTAGGCTGCTGAAGATGATGAGTACTTCTCTACTTGTGTGTCCAGGCATGTGCCTACAAAGGTAAAGACACACTCTAATAAATAGATCAAACAAATCACACTAGTCTCAAATTTATTCAAGAGATAATATACATGGTTTATATACTTAAGCTACAAAGTAAGGTAATAAATGTTAATAAAGTTACAGCCAACTCAGGATTATTATTTGGTAATTAAATTCTAAATTTCAATCACTCTCTCTCAACAGAGTCTTACATATATAGAGCTCAGGTTGCCCTCAAACTCATGAGCCTCCTGCCTTAGCCTCTCGAGTACTTCGATTACTAACATGCACTAATACATGCCTAGCCATTCGATTTAAAATTTTTTTTGTAATTCTTATGCACTGCTACAAGTTTTGTTATATTTTTCTAAACCCATTAGATATATTAACTGATAAAATATAAAGTTAGCCAACACCAAAATAAACACCATACATGGCACTTTAGATTTTTTCCTATTTAACTCTTGGTTTTTTTTTTTTTTGGGGTTTTTCAAGACAGGGTTTCTCTGTGTAACAGCTCTGGCCGTCCTGGATTCACTTTGTAGACCAGGCTGTCCTCGAACTCACAAGATCTGCCTGCCTCTGCCTCCCAAGTGCTGGGATTAAAGGCGTGTGCCACCACGCCCGGCCGATTTAACTCTTGTTATAACAAGCTTCACGAGATCTATGTTAACAGTTTCAACACAATTCACAGAAAAAAATCCTGGAACAATTATAAATAATAATATAAAGTAGCTATGATTGTGCATGCCTGTAATCTCATCATTTGGGAGGTAGAAGAGAAGAATCGGGAGTTCAGGTCATCCTCAGTCACACAGCAAGCTAGAGGACAGCCTGGGCAACATGGGAAATGCTGTATTGAAGAAAGGAAGGAAGGGGAAGCACATACTGTTCTTACAGAGGCCTAGAGTTCAATTCTCAGCAGCCTTGTTGGGCAGTTCATAACTGCCTGTACAGCTCCAAGGGACTGACACTCTCTGGCCTGCTGTATTCATGTACACATACACACATAGACACAGAGACACATAATTAAATAAATAAAATTGTAAATTTTAACATACGAACTTTAGAGTTTGCATAGCCATGCTTAAGGAATTATAGAGAGATGGTTCTCCATGGCAGGTCATATCTACAGCTTTCTTCAAAGATGTTATGTGTTTCCTTGGATTTCCTAAAGTAAAATGAAATAACTTTTAATAAAACACTATATATAAATATGGAAAAGCATGTTGTTTCCAAACTATACAAATCTATAAGTTTGAAGAACAGAATGAGGCTAGAGAAATGGCTCAGCGATTAAGAGTGCTATGGCTCTTCCAGAGGACCCAGGTTCAATTCCCAGCACCCACATGGCAGCTAACAACTGTTTGTAACTTCTGTTCCAGGGGAACTGACACTCTCCTAGATATATGCAGTCAAATCTTTAAAAAAAGAACAGAATGCCTTCAATTTATTTTTTTTAAGGCTTTTTGAAACAGGGTTTCTGTGTGTAGCCCTGGCTGTCCTGGAACTCACTCTGTAAACCAGGCTGGCCTCAAACTCACAGAGATCCACCTGCCTCTGCCTCCCAAATGCTGGGATTAGATTAAAGGCATGTACCAGTACTCCAGCTCAACAGTCTCATTTCATACTGGAAATAAATATTTTTTAAACTTATTTTTTATTTTATTAATTTTATTTATTTTTATATATTACATAAATATATATATTTGTGAGATATAAAATCCATATTCATTAATACACATTTAAAGTTAATATTAACCTAGAGTGAATAATTTTTACTCTTATGAAGTAAATAATGAAATATATGTGTATATTTCATCATTTGTAAGACCAATATTTTCACATTTTAGAATCTCTGAAACAGGAGGATTATAGGTTCTAGGCCAGCCTGGGCTACATGGTGAGATGTACATGGGGAGGCAGAGGCAGGCAGATCTCTGAGTTGAAGGCCAGTCTACAGAGTGGGCTCCAGAATAGCCAGGGCTACAGAGAAACCCTGTCTCAAAAAAACTGAAAGAAAGAAAAAGCAGTGAGGTATAAATTTTTATTAGTGAAGTAAATATTCATTTAAAAAATGTTGTGATTAGCCGGGCGGTGGTGGCGCACGCCTTTAATCCCAGCACTTGGGAGGCAGAGGCAAGCGAATCTTTGTGAGTTCGAGGCCAGCCTGGTCTACAAAGCGAGTCCAGGACAGCCAGAGCTGCTAAACAGAGAAACCCTGTCTCGAAAAACCAAAAAAAAAAATGTTGTGATTGCATATTTTTCTTGAAGAAAACAAGCATTCACAAAGACCTGAAAGAGGACAATTCCAACAAATATGCAGCTGTATTCCTTTCTGTAACATCTGAGAGGATTAAAAACTGTCTGAAGAGACTTCCTATGCTTACTGTGCTTTTAGAACAGTTGACGCCACCATGACACTACTATAAACACCTCACAGGTAACTGCTAGGCTTTCCTGCCTTCTGTTTTGCTTTGCTGTGTTTGGGAGTCTGAGACTGGATCTTACTATACAGCTCAGGATAACCTCAAACTCGCTACCCAAGGGTGGTCTAGAACTTGCAATTCTCCTGCCTCAACAGTGTCAGGAACACAGGTCTGCATAACACCCAGTTTATTTATTAAATAGCTTTTGCACTTTTCTGGTATGATTTGTCTATTTTCATTTTCTAACAAATACAAACAAAGCCGGGTGGTGGTGGCACACTCCTTTAATTCCAGCACTTGGGAAGCAGAGGCGGGTGGATCTCTGTGAGTTCGAGGACAGCTCGGTCTACAGAGTGAGTCCAGGACAGCCAGGGCTGTTACACGGAGAAACCTGGTCTCAAAAAAGCCAAAAACAAAAACCAAAAAAAAAACAACAAAACCAAATTCAAACAAGTGGAACAACATGCTGAAGACACACACCTACCTAGTGGTAGGAGTGCCAACACACAAACTCAGTCTCCTGGTTCCCTATCCCTTTCCCCACTACCATCTACACCAAGATATTCATGACTCCACTGTGTGTGGACACGAGGAAATGCAGATTACCTCAGCATTAGTGTGGCTTACAGCAGTGGTCTGACTGTAGGGGGAGAAGCTGTCAAGAGGCTTACAGAATCTCTTAAGGACATTCATCTTTTCTATATGACTTAACTGGTCTCTGTACAAAACTGTTTTGAATTTGAGGACAGGAGGGAAAGGAAAGAGAGCTGACTCTTCTTCCTTCCACAATCACATGATAATTAATCCTAATAGTCTCTGGTGCTGACCATTTCCATTCTGCTATGGGCACAGCATGTAATCTAAGCCAAGCAACAGAACATATCACCTCCCTGGCCACTACAACAGCTGTTGGAGATGAGACCAAGAGTAAAGTCAATAGACTCCTCCTGAAGTTATGATGAAGCTAAGGACTGTGCTGGCCATATACATCTGAGATATTAAAAGACATCATTTTCTTAAGAGAACCAAATCAGACAAAGCTGGGTTCCCTAGAAACAGCTACAGGAGAAATCAGCCCACCTTTCAATATATGCCAATTTCCTTTTTGCAGTGAAATTTCAGTTGGTTTTGTGCTTTTGTTTTCTCAGGTGTATGGCTGTTTCAGCTGCATGTATGTCTGTGTGTGCCTGATGTCCCTGGTGACCAGAAGACAACAGCATCATATCGCTGGATGTGGCATTACAGATGGTTATGGGCCAACATGCGGGTGCTACTAATTGGACTTGGAGCCAGTGCTCTTAACTGCTGAGCCATCTCTCCAGCCCCTGGTTTTGGTTCTTATAGTACTGGTGATCAAGCCCAGGGCTTATTAAGCTACATCCCTAACCTTCCCTATGACTATTTGGGGGGAATAACTGTCAACTGATTTCTTGGAACACTTTTGGAAAATGTATATTTGATTCCTTATGGCACAAGTGAAGAACAATTACTGAACAAAGTATGGCATCTCCCTCATGTCTTTAATAGAAAAGATTGAGAACCTAATTTAACGGACAGTATATTTTACAAATAAGAGTGATGAAATCTGTAACAGCATATATAATAAAGACAAAAGAAACTGCCGTTAGTATTTTTTTATTTTTTATTTACATTATGTGTATGACTGTTTTGCCTGCATATATGTGATCAGAGAAGGGTGTCAGATCCCCTGGAACTGGAGTAACAAACAGTCATGAGCCTCTGTGAGTGCTGAGAACCAAAGTCACATCTTCTGCAAGAACAAGTACTCTAAGCCATTCATAAATAGCACAAATCAGTTTTTATGTTTTTTGCTTTTTTTTGGTTTTTGTTTTGGTTTGGTTTTGGTTTTTCTTTTTTTTCTTTTTTTTTTTTTTTTTTTGGTTTTTCGAGACAGGGTTTCTCTGTGTAACAGCCTTGCTGTCCTGGACTCACTTTGTAGACCAGGCTGGCCTCGAACTCACAAAGATCCGCCTGCCTCTGCCTCCCAAGTGCTGGGATTAAAGGCGTGCGCCACCACCGCCCGGCTTGTTTTTTGCTTTTTAAATTAGACATTTCTTTAATCTGAAAATTAAGTAAATTTTATTAATAGCTAACAATTAGGCTATCTTAATATTTTCAGGATAAGAATGTATATTTAAATAAACACATTTACTTCCAATGCAACACATCCAATACTTCAGACCTTAATTTGAAACAATTAATGGTAGGTCCCAAGAGTCAGTAGAGACAGTGAGTTGCTCCCCCTACCACACACAGAGGGGAGTTCCACTCTACATATCAGCCAGCCACAGGGACAAGGTAGAACCAGGTAAGCCAAGCCCTTAAGACTTGTAAAGATACTTTTATGCATACCTGAGAGTTCAGTCAGCTTTTCAGCTCTTTTACTCTTAGTTACAATTATTCCAATCTCAAAACAAAAACAAAAAACAATTATTTTAACATTACAAATTATTTTCTCTTGATAAAAATACATGAACTATTAATTGCAAATAATAATAATAAACATACATGAAACTTTTTCTCATGTGTTTTTTGACAAGTTTGGCTATGAACTGACTATACATTATTAAAACACAGTACATGTTTAACTTTTAGAGTTATTTTGTTCTTTACTATTATGTATACCAAAAATAGGTACATATTCTGGTTCCCATAATACTTCAAAGAATATATGCCCCATTTAAAAAATAAACTATACCTAATTCTGAAAACTATCATCTATCTACTTACCTGACTGATAGGATTTTGATCAAAATATTCTTCTACAAAGTATTCCAACAACTGTTGAAAGACAGTTAAAAGGAAGTATTATTTAGAGGCAAAACAGCAACAATAAACATGTCAGTGTCCTGTGGAAGCTGTTTATTAAGCAACACTTCCCATGACTTTCAGGGGAGACAGGGCTATCAGCTGATACCTCATCTCATTCACAGACTAGGCTGACACCGAACTTTGAGAAATGTTCCTCTCTCAGCCCCCTGAGTGCAGGGTTTTAGGTATGCATCACCACCACTCTCAGCTTGTCATGAGTTCAAAACACATTTTGAAAACATTTAGCTGTAAAAAAGAGTGAAAAACTCCATGTGAAATGGGTAAGAAGACACAGTCCAGTTTAAAGATGAAGCTATGTCACAGTGCCAGGTACCTGCTGTCCTAGCCACATGGGAAGCTGAAACAGGAGGGTCTCCTAAGGCAAGAAGTTTGAGGTCAACTGAGGAAACACAGCAGGATCTAACCTTGAAATTCGAAACCAAAAAAAGATGGATCCACTTGGACTTGTCTAAAACAATATAAATAAGAAAAAGATCCATCAGGTTGGAGAGATGACCCAGAGGTTAAGAGTACTTCTGCTGGCTGCTTTTCCAGGTCCTGAGTTCAATTCCCAGTAACCACATGGTGGCTCACAACCATCTATAATGAGATCTGGTGCCCTCTTCTGGCCTGCAGGCATACATGCAGACAGAACACTGCATATAAAATATATAAATCTTTAAAAAGAAAAAGAAAAAGATCCACCAAAGGGAGAGGTAAGAGCAGAATGAAGAACAGGCATTAGTAAGTAGACTACTAGCGGGGCATGGAGGCGCACAGCTTTAGCCCCAGCATTCAGAAGGCAGAGGCAGGCAATCTCTAAGTCTCTGGTCTGCAGAGCTAGTTCTAGGGCAGCCAGGACTACACAGAGACTCTGTCTTGAAAAACCAAGATAAACAAATAAGTTGGAATATTATTAATGTGTTAAGTTGAAAAGACAGGAGAATGAAAAAAAGTTGGTGGTGGATAACTAGCCTCAAGAACAGCATTTCTCAACCTGTGGTCACAACTTCTTTAGGGGTGAAATGACCCTTTAACAGGGGTCACCTAAGACCATCAGAAAATACAGATAAACATTACGATTGAGAACAGTAACAAAATTATTTATGAAATAGAAATGAAATAATTTTATGGTTGGGGTCACCACAACATCAGGAACTGTATTCAAGAGTTGCAGCATTAGGAAGGTTGGGAAGTATTGATTTAGGAAAAGAATAATCCAAAGCAACTATTTATTCAAGTTTTTTTTTGTTTGGTTTGGTTTCTTCAGACAAGGTTTCTTTGTTATAGCCCAGGCTGTCCTGGAACTCACAGAGATCCACCTGCCTCTGTCTCCCACGTGCTGGGATTAAAGGTGTGCAGCTGCCTAGCTTCAATTGTTTTTTTTTTTTTAAACAATTTTATTTCTTATTATTGTCTTATATGTGTGTGTATTTGTGAGAACATGTACCACATGGCACTTGTGGAGGTCAGACAACCACTTTCTAGAGCTAACAGTTTTCTCCTTTCACATTTCTTCTTTTTAGATTTATTTATTTTATTTTATGTATATGGGTGTTTTGCCTGTATGTATATCGGTGCACATATGTGCCTGATGCCTGTGGAGGGCATAAAAGGGCTCTGGACTTCCTGGAACTGGAGTTCCTGCCAGTTATGGGTCCTGGAAATTGAGTCTGGGTCCTCTGTAAGAGAAACCAGTGAAAAGCAGATTGTCAGTCTTGCACAGCAAACCTTTACCCACGGAGCCATCTTGCCGGCCCATTTGTCTGGTTTTTTTTTTTTTTTTTTTTGAGTTTATTATTGAAGGATTACTCAAAAGATATTTATAGACTAGTTCTTAGAATAAAAAAGTCATTTTAGAAAATGATCTGGGCAGGGCATAGTGGCACACACCTTTAATCCCAGCACTCAGGAGGCAGAGGCAGGTGATCTCTGTGAGTTCGAGGCCAGCCTGGTCTCCAAAGCAAGTCCAGGACAGCCAGAGATACACAGAGAAACCCTGTCTCGGAATACCAAAAAAAGAGAAAATGATCTGGCAGCATTTCTATTTAACATTTGTTATTAATTGGAAAAACAATGCAAAAAAAGTTTCCTGTATTTTTAAACTGTTTTATGTATATATTATATAAATTGTATGTTATAATTTTATACTTAATTATATTTATATTATTTATATAAATGTTATATATATACTATATACACTATATATATTATATATACAATCTTTCCCTACATTTAGCACAAACTTAAGTGAGTTTACTATATATACCTTTAGAGTGCAAGTCAGTCTATTGGGCTTTAAGTCTTGATCCTCCATTGTTCTCGATCCATCTACCACCACATAAAGGTGGCGCATCTACCAAAAACAAATCAGGGAAAAAATTTCCAAGTACATTTTTGAGAAAGAAGCAAAAATATGTTAATATTCAAATATCCTAAATGTACATTTTAAATATATATTTTTTAAATATTGTTTTACTATCTATTCTATCAAGTCAGAATATTTCTCTGATCCAAACTAGCTCTGTACAAGAAAAAATTATAACATACCATTCCAAGTCGAACTTGTCCATGGTGCTCAAACACTCTGTTAAAATTAATAAAAATACTTTAATTGAACATCATATAGTACCAAAAACTCAATAAAACAATTAATATGTATTTTTAAGTGAATTATTAACTTTTGGAATACATATAACCGTAGGCATCATGGATGGTCTCTGAAGACCACTTTCCTGGGGGGCAGGGCTAGTTGCTAGTTCTTTACCCTACTCAGACAATTATGGGTGAGCTTCGCTAACACAATTAAAAAGAAGTGCTAGGGAAGGCTACAGTGGGACAGAAAGGCTTCAAGAACATATTTTCCTTTTGTAATTCTTTCTCAGAAACAGCTCATACCTTTTCCTCTTTGCCTTGAAGAGAATATCTTCTATTGTAGCTTTAAGTGATCCAGTTTCATCTTCTTTAAGAATTTCCCTATAAGCAATTTTGTTTGAAATAAGCTAAAAATAGTGACCCAATAAAAATTAAAACATACAAAGATTATATGTGTATGTTTACAGCAGCACAATCTGTAATAACAAAAAATTGGAACTGGCGGGATAGGAAGGGGGAATAGGGAAGGGTTTGTGACTGAGATGTAACTTGAAGAAAAAAAAATAAAGTATTTAAAAAAAAAATTGGAACTGATAAAAATCGTCCATTAAATTCTGAATGAATAAATAAAAGTGTAGTGCTGGGATTGAAGGTGTGCGTCACCACAGGCCAGCACAAAAGGTAGTACAACACTAAATGGACACTATCCAGCAATCACAAAGAAACATGTACAGCCTGAAAGAGCCTTGAAATTAACGTAAAATGTACAAGAAAGGTGAATCTATAGACAGACTCATGTTTGTCTGCAGGCAGGGGAAACAGAGTGAGTACAAAGGAACTTATTTGTCATCTGGTTAAAATGTTCTAAAAGTGGGTTATGTCAGAGCTGTACAAAATGGTAAGTTTTCTTCAAGAAATTCATTGCATTGTCAATTGAGATATATGAATTTAACACGTACAAAACACTTTAATAAAACTGAAGTTAAAAAGAAAAAGACAGTATCTACAACATGGAACAATTACATTCTACTTACCATGTTCTCTCATAGCCTCCTTCCCACCGCTTAGTTCTTTCAGGTTCTTCATCCATGCTTTTTATAATGATATATACTTATTCAACACTGTAAAAAAATCAGATTATAAGTTTTCTGAAGATGGCTATTACAAAATAAATCTAATTACCTGATAGGGACAAAGTTCAAAATATCAGAATGCAAAGTCATTTTTATTCTTGAACTTTATTCAGTAACACTTCTATGAAATACAAAATTCTCATTTGGGTGGAGTTGGAGGTGTACACCTTTAATTCCAACAGTTGGGAGGCAGAGGTAGGCAGATCTCTGTAAATTTGAGGGCCATATTTTTGTAATTTGTAAGAAAACAAAATTCTTTCATGATTATGTCACTGGACAAGACCATAGACTCTTAGAAATAAGAGATTAACCATAACCAAGCCGGGTGTGGTGGCGCACGTCTTTAATCCCAACACTCGGGAAGCAGAGGCAGGCACATCTCTGTGAGTTCAAGGCCAGTCTGGTCTACAAAGCGAGTCCACGACAGCCAGGGCTACATAGAGAAACCCTGTCTTGAAAAACCAAAAAAAAAGAGAGAGATTAACCATAACCAACAATTATGATAGCTGAGTGATCAATACTAAGCAATTCATTGCTCTTTCTCTCCTTTGTATAGGTTTAAATTTTCTCATAATCACATTTTTTAAAAATGAAATTTACTATTTATAAATATGTTGATGCTATAGCTCTTAATTCAACAAGACACAGTTATATATGTAGTATGACATTAACTGTTAAAATTAAAAAGATGAAAGGTAAATTTTGATCATTCAGTAAGTATTACAGTTGGGAGTGGGAGCACACCTTTAATTCCAGAACTGCACTCCCCAGGCAGAGGCAGACAGATGCCTGAGTTTGGGGCCAGCCTGGTCTATATAACAAGTATTACAAATGGTTTCATCTGCATAATAAGATTAAGATTAATTGGAGTTTTCAGCTTTTTAATTATCTTATATATATTAATATTATATCTTATTCTTTATTAATTAGGGACAAAATTTGGGGGGATAATAGCTCACATCTTTAGTCCCAGCTAGAGTATGGCAGCAAGCCTGAGACCAATGTGGTCTACACAGTGAGCTCCAGGCCAGTCTAGGGTACAAAATGATACTCTATCTCAAAAAAAGAAAAGAAAAATAGTGAAAATTGTACATTAGATTTGGGGTCTCCCTCCCTACCACATGTTCAGTTTCTTCTCCCATAAGGACTCTTAAATAACAAGATACTAAGGACAAAAGCATATCCTCTAACACTAGCAGGGAAAATGATGACTTTTTTTTTTGGTAATGAAGACTATAAGCAATACTTTACCCTCCTTTTACAACAGTAAAAATGGGCTAGGGATGTAGCTCAGTTGGAAGAGTGCTTGTCTAGGATGCATGAAGCCCCCAGTTTGATCCCCAGCACCACATAAAAACGAGAAAGGTGGCACAGGCTTGTAATTCTAGCACTCAGTGGAGACAGGAGGATCAGAAGTTCAAGGTTAGAGTCAGGCAATGGTGAACTTTTTTATCCTATTATCTTGGAAAACAGAAGCAGGTGAGTCTCTGGGAGTTCGAAGCCAGCCTGGGATACATAAGACCCTGTTTCAAAGGGAAGAGGGTTCCCGCAGACAGAAGACCTGAGTTCTTATCCACAGCACTCACATACAGACATTATCTGTAATCCCAGCTAGAAGAGAGGCAGGATTGGAGAAGGGGAAACAACTTGGTGGGCAGCCAGCCTAGCCAATCAGTGTGCTCCAGGCTCAGGAAGAGACCTTATCTCAAAAAAAAAAGTGGAGAATACAAAATGACATCAGACATCAATTTCTAGGGTACGCACACATAAACCATACACATTCACCAAAAACAGAAAACACATAAATATATATTGGAGGAAGGGGGGAATCATGGTAGTGTGGTGAGTTTTTAAGACAAGATCTCACTATGTAGCCCTACTGGGCTGGAACTCACTCAGTCTCCAAATGCTGAGGTTACATGACTCACCACACTTCAGAAACTTTTTCTAATCTACAGAACTGAGCTGAGCGAGATAGTCCACATTCAAGAGGCAGAAGCAGGATGTTCTCTATTTTGTTTTGTTGAAACAGGGTCTATGTAGCCCTGCTGTCCTGAAATTCACTATGTACACCGGGCTGGCCTCAAACTCATAGAGACCTGCCTATCTCTTGCCTCCCAGGTACTGGGATAAAAGGTGTGCACTATCGTACCCAGCTCTATGTTGAAAATAGTGTGTGATGTACATAGTTGACTCTCTTAGAAAACAAAACATGGGCGGGCATGGTGGCACACGCCTTTAATCCCAGCATTCAGGAGGCAGAGGCAGGTGGATCTCTGTGAATGCAAGGCTAGCCTGGTCTACAAAGCAAGACCAGGACAGCCAGGGCTACACAGAGAAACCCTGTCTCGAATAACAAACAAACAAAAACACAAAACATGGGGCTGGAGAGATGGCTCAAAGGTTAAGAGCACTGGCTGCTCTTCCAAAGGACCCAGGTTCAATTCCCAGCACCCACATGGCGGTTCACAGCTGTCTGTAATTGCCATTGAGTTCAGGACAGTCAAGGATACAAAGAGAAGTCCTGTCTTGAAAAATCAAAAGGAAAGAAAACACCAAAAAAAAAAAAAAAAATTTGTTTGTTTCTTTTGTTCAATAAACAACAGACCTATACATGGACTTCTGGAATCTAAAACCTATTGATAGGTCAAAGGGTTGGAAACTACTCCTAAGGGGCTTTTTATGAAGCCTGCTACAGTGGAATGTTATTAAATTCTGTATATTCCCCCCTTGAATTGAGAAGTCCCTCATCATTTGTCTCAGACAACTTGATAATTTGCCTTTAAAGGGTAAAAATGTCTCAGACTGACAAATGCTTGCCCAGAAACCTCCATGCCCAAGAGCTGGGTGCACAGACAGTTCCCATCTGAAACCGAACAGGCAGAACTAAGGCCAGAAAATTATCCACTGAGCCTCTCACTCTTCCACTTCAAGCCCAAACCCTCGAGCCCTAGGTGCCACCTCGCAGTCTCCACTTCCACGAAGAAACTGTGGCCTTTCCGTTGCTCTGATTAAAAGAGCAAACTTGTTTCTGGAGACGCCTATCTCCTCTTTTTTATTTCCACATGGCCTCCACCAATCCCAGTCTAACAGCCTTTATAAAACTAAAACTGACGGTAGTTTTACAGCATGAACTTTCAATACTGTAACTATCTTGGTGTCGTCTGGTATTAACCAGTGACAAAACTGAACATCCCGATATCTTGTTTTCTGCACTTCCTGTGAACATTAAAAATAAAAATTGTGGGCCGGGCATGGAGGCCCACACCTTTAGTCCCAGCACTCGGGAACAGAGGCAGGCGGATCTCTGTGAGTTCGAGGCCAGCCTGGTCTACAAAGTGAGTTCAGGACAGCCAAGACTGCACACTGTCTGAAAAAGCCAAAAAATAAAAATAAAAATTCTGAGCCGGGCGTGGTGGCGCACGCCTTTAATCCCAGAACTTGGGAGGCAGAGGCAGGCAGATCACTGTGAGTTCGAGGCCAGCCTGGTCTACAAAATGAGTCCAGGATAGCCAGGGCTGTTACACAGAGAAACCCTGTCTCGAAAAACCAAAAAATAATAATAATAATAAATAATAAAAATAAATAAATAAAAATTCTGCTCAAGATGTGCATAGTGGAGTCCTCCACCTGTAATCCTAGCACAAGCGTGTGCTCATCCACATACACTTCCCATAAATACAGCTTTTAAACTTTTTAAATGTGGTTCCACCACATCAATATTTACTTTGTATTTTACTCTTTTATTTGTATTTAAATAAGGGTTACACAAAGAAACCGTCTCGGAAAAACAAACAAAAAACCCAAAGAGTTTATAATGGAGGCTCTGACAGGGAAGGAGTTAAAACTCCCCAAACTACAGATAACACTGGTCCGTTTTGCAGAATTTCAGCCATCACACCCAGCCGTCCCCGAGCAGCTCAAAGTCGGTCCGCTGTGCGACTCCCGTCACAGAGCTGGGGACACGATCAGCAAGCACGAGAGCCGCAGCGCGCGAGGCAGCTGGCCAGGCTCTGCCTCACCTTGCCCTGCCAGGCACGAGGACGTCCCGGCAAGGGTGACTATTGTCCCTGTTTTTTCAGAAACGGACGGTTCTGGCCCCGGAAACTCGCTTCAAGGTCACACAGCCAGAGAAAGGAACGAGGCAAACGGCAGCCCGGGCAGAAACCCAACAGCCGGCAGCACGCGGCCCGCCTCGCCCGGCGGAAGCGGCCCGGCTCCCTGCACACGCCCCTCCCTTCGACCTCTAGGTCCCCCCCTGCGGCCGGCCCCGGCATTGCACCTCGGTGCTCTGCTCCCAGGCGCCTCCTGACCGCCTCGCGCTCCAGAACCCGCGCAGTCTCGGCGCCGCGCTTGGACTCCACTCGCGGACTCAACGAACCCGAAAAGACGGCTCTCACAGGAAGTGACGTCAGTCCGAGAGCGCCGCCAAAATCCCTCCGCGGCGCGCTGGGGTCACGTAAATAAAGTGTTCCAGCGGCTGCGGGCAGCCGCTGCCAGAAGGGGGAACTGGGGAGCAATGGTGCCCACGAGCTTAATACCAAGCAAGTCAACACTGAGAGAACGCAACTTGAGGAATCACCGGGAACAGGAACGAACGTTTAACCAGGCAGGGGGAGGTGGGGGAAAGCTCTGCGGGAAAAGGAAACTGCAAGTACAGTCTCTGAGGCAGAAGCATTTTGGCGTGCTTGAGGTACGGCCAGAATGAGCGTGGCGACGGCCGAACTTGTGGATAGACAGCATATGTGCATTTAAAAAAAAAAAACAAAAACGATTTAGTGATGACTTCAAAATTCCTAACTGTGGAGTTGCATTCTGCAAACAGCTAAAACTACAAATTCGGAAATGTTATGCATCAGTTTAGGCAGGATTTTTTTTTTTAATGTATCTGGGTGTTTTTGCCTACATGTAAGTCAGTGCATTGTGTTCGTTCGTGCCTAGTTGGGACAGGGGATGGGAGATGGCATCTGATCCCCTGGAACTGAAGTTACAGATGTTTGCTATTTGCCATGTGGATGATGGGAATCAAATCCGGACCCTCTGGAGTAGCAACAAGTGCTCTTAACTGCTGAGCCATCTCTCCAGCTCGCCTCCTGATAACCACGCGCCACCGCGCAGGCTCTTGAAGCAAAAAAAAAGAGGATTAACTCAATAAATTTTTTTTTTTTTTTTGGTTTTTCGAGACAGGGTTTCTCTGAATATCTCTGGCTGTCCTGGACTCGCTTTGTAGACCAGGCTGGCCTTGAACTCACAAAGATCCACCTGCCTCTGCCTCCCAAGTGCTGGGATTAAAGGCGTGCGCCACCACCGCCCGGCTAACTCAATAAATTTTAAATACACTTATTTAACACTTTTCCTGCTAAGTCACTCTCTTCTGCGGGTCTCTTGGATTCCAGGAATGACAAGATTGATCTGTAATCATCTTTATGAAAAGGGACCAAAACTATTCCCAAGCAAGAGCAAGCCTGGCAAAGCAGATCACCTCCCAAATGAGGTGAAGCTGAGAGCTGGTACTTCCGGAGAAACCACCTCATGTAAACAGACTGCCCCAGAGTGATGACATCAATAACAAGTTGTCCAGAAGCCCTGGCAAGACCAGAACTGAACTGGCATAAGCAATTAGACCCATGTCCTGGCCAGATCACCTGCTCTGTCACCTATACAAAGCGCAAGCCTCTCCCGTTTCCCTTTTCTGTAAAATCTCAAAGTTCCTCTCAGCCCCTTGAAGCCAGACTTGGTATCAGCAAACCCCTTTAATCTGTTTTTCTCATCAAGGCCACCTTAATAAAAATCTTTCTCTGCCATTTATCTTTACTTGTCTCTTTGGCAAACTCAGACAGGTGGCCAAACACAATTTGCTGGGGTCCCTGAAACCCTAAAACTTCATTAACAAAGGTACTAAAACAAATATATGCACACAGAATCATGGTAATCGCAGTATAATTATGACTAATATTCCAATAACGTACAAAGTAACAACAATAAAATTATCTTACACAGTGAAATACTTTTTCAGTCTATAAAACTAAGAACTGTAAAGAAAGAATTGAACAAGAGCTAGATGTGGTGGTCAATACCCAGAACTAGGGAGGCTGAGGCAGGAGGATTAAAAATTCAAGATTGGCCTGGGCTATATCATAAGTCCTTGTCTAAAAATGTGTGTGTGTGTTGTTTGCCCAGTGAGTGGCACAATACAGTTAGAAAATTTCTGAACAGCTTGTAACTGAAATTCAAAAAGTGTTGAAAGACTGACAAGTGAACCTTTCCATCCCAACACCAGTTTTTTTGTTTTGTTTGTTTACACAGGATTTCTCTGTGTAGAATTTGCTCTGTAGACCAGTCTAGCCTCAAACTCACAGAGATCTGCCAGCCTTTGCTTCTGCTGGGATTAAAAAGACTTATTTATGCATATGAATACTTGCAGATCTTTTTTTTAATATGGAACACTTCACAAATTTGTGTGTCATCCTTGTGCACAGGCCAATCTAATCTTTGTATTGTTCCAATTTTAGTATATATGCTTGTGGATCTTTATCTGCATGTACACATGCATGCCAGAAGAGGGCGTCGATCCCATTATGGATGATTGGGAGCCACCATGTGGGTACTGGGAATTAAACTCAGGACTTCTGGGAGAGCAGAGTTCTTTTTTTTTTTATTTATTTTTATTTCATGCACATTGGTGTTTTGCCTGCATATACATCTGTGTGAGGATGTCAGATCTTGGTGTTAGAGACAGTTGTAAACTACCATGTGGGTACTGGGAATTGAACCTGGGTCCTCTGGAAGAACAGTCAGTGCTCTTAACCACTGAACCATCTCTCCAGCTCTTAAGACAGAGTTCTTAACCACGACCCCCATCCCAACACCTGTAAGTTGAAACCAAATCATTATAGTAAACACTTACTTTAAACTTCTATGGCTCGGGTGCGGACATGTGTGAGACCTGGATTTCATCTACAGCACCACACACATACACAAACCCACAAAAGAAGCACTGCAGTTTCCAAGGCGCATAAAGGTTCTGCTCTAATAATCCTGCTGTCTTTATCCTTGGAACCATCTCATTAGTCCCTACACATACAATTTTAAAACACCATTTGTGCCAGATGTGGTGGCATATGACTTTAATTCCTAGCACTCAGGAGACCGAGGCAGGCGGATCTCTTTGAGTTTGAGACCATTGTGGTCTACAAATCAAGTTCAGGACAGCCAGGGCTTGTTACACAGAGAAACCCTGTCTCAGAAAACTAAAAACAACAACAAAACCGAACACAATTTGTGAGCAGGAGGGATGGCTCAGCAGGCAATGGGGCTTGCTGCCAAGTTATATCAAGTCCCTGGTGTTTTCTTCTATCATGTTTATCATTTGTTAAGCATTTGTATCATATGCATTATATCATATCAATGTATCATGTGTTGCTATTTTTTCTGCATGTCTGTGTAAGGGTGTCAGATCCCCTGGAACTGGAGTTACAGACAGTTGTGAGCTGTCATATGGGTGTTGGGAATTGAACCTGTGCCCTCTGAAAGAACCAGCCAGTGCTCTTAACTGCTGAGCCATCGCTCCAGTCCTAGTAATACAGTATTTTTAAAATGAAATTCAATTTCCTTTTTAAAAATTTGTTAAAGTTTCACTTTCTTACTTTGGAAGACAGGGTTACCCAGATATATTTATTATTTCACTTTTGACAAGGTCTGTCCTAAATCACACATTATTTCCATAATAAGATTACAAGTATCTTTGCATGTTTGCAGACTGGACCTGAACTGTGTATACGATAGGCAAGCATTTTAGCATTGTGCTGTATCTGTAACCCATGAACATCATTTAATTTTTTATTATTAATTATGTATATATGTGTCTGTGTGTGGGTTTGTGCACATTAAGTGCAGTGCCAGCAGAGGCCAGAAGAGTGTGTTGGAGGTCAGGAGAGTTACTTCCAGGCAATTCTGCACCACCCTTTGTGGTTGCTGAGAATCCAATGAGGATACTCTGGAAGATGAGGAAGCACTCATAAACATGCAGCCATCGTTCCAGTAACCCTCAACTCCCATTTTGAGAGTTTCATCATGTAATCCAGGCCAGCCTCAAACTCAAAGTAATCCTGCCTCAACAAGTGATAGAATTATAGAAGTAGGTATCTTTTAGAGATACCAAAAACCTGAGGTATAGGAGAGTTATGGAGTTTGCTAGATAGTGCACATCTAGAATGAGACACACAGGCAATAGCAGTGTGCAGGTCTTGTGGCAACTAGGAGGGCACAATCTTCCATATCTTGTCACAGCACATATAAACATCCTGGTTATATACTCATTACTTTCCTTAGCTCCAAAGAGACATTATAACAATTCTCTAGCACAGTGTTTTCCAAAACCTACCCTGTAGAAATTGGGTATTTAAATTATTTAGCAGCATTTATATTATATTTAATTGGTTGGCGGTTGTTAATCCTTAATCTGCCATTATAAATGAGTACACAGAGACCACATGGATTTTTAACAAGCCTTGGCCTCAATTGAGCAATCTTGGCCAATCTAAGCTAGCCCTTAATTCTATTCCCCAAATAAGATCCCATATATACATACATCCCCTGGGCTGTTATTCTCCACACTCTGCCTTTGTTCCTGGCCACATGGAACGACATTCTTTTTTCTAACGCATGGCATGTGTCCTCCTTCCTGCTCTTGCAGCTTCCTTGGAAGCTTTTTCTACCCATCAACCTCTCTGCTTCAGAAGTCAGAGCACCTTAGTCCTGCCTACCTCTGTCTTTTCCTAATCTCAGGCCTCAGCATTTATTTAACCAATCAGAAACAATGGTTAACAGGAAAGTTAACACAGCTTCACTTGGTGTACAGCAAGCAGGCTTCTGGGAGATTAATTAACATTTAGAATGCATGACATCACCCCATCACTACCTCAACATATTTACATTTCTTCATTTCCTCCCACTATGAAAAATGCAAATATAAAACAGTTGAGGATAGCTAGATGTGGTGACACACACCTGTAATCCTACCATTTGGGAGGCTGAGAAAGGAGGGACACAAGTTCAAGGCCACCCTGAGCTACAAAATGAGACCTTATCTCTCAATAAACAAATAAACCCTGCCTAGCTAATTTATCCTTTCAGGTAAGAGATTATAAGGCAGTAGAATCATTCAGGACATCAAGTATGAATTCTAATTCTGGTTTCCTCAGATAAAACTTTGAAAAAGTTCAGACAAAAGAAACTTCTATCTTGAGTCTGAAGTGGGGATTTGTCATTATATGAAGAATTCCCATACACCAAGTGAAAGCAGGCTTCTGCCCCAACCGATCTTGACCCTTTCAGGCCTTTACAGATTCTGCTGATTTCAGTGAAAGCATTTTTCCTATTAATGTAAAGTACTTCAAATGCATTCAAAACTAAAATAAGATACTTACCCGGCAGACAGCAACCCTACATTACACAATGCATCACTTAGCAGTCAGTCTAGGATGGAAGACTAGATAGAAAGAAGTTACTATTCCAAAGGATCAAGATTCCACCTTCTTCTAAAACCACTAGTGTGCGACTGAGTCAGCTTAACATATCAAATCATTAGTTTCCTTATCCACAAAAAGGGACTGTTATGAGAATTAAAGGAGATGCCCTGTATGTCTGTATATACAACTTTAACTGCAAATACTAGGCTACTATATACTGTAAATACTAGGCTTTATTTCAAGAATACAAAGAACATACAAAACATCATCACCTCTTCTTTCTGAGGGGAGGGGTGAGTTCATCTATTGCTTATACTAATGTTTTCAGCTTTTCAAAACAGAAAACATTGATCCGACCTACTTATCATAAAAAAAAAAATTACACACACAAGGCATCATTTTATGCAGGGAACTTTCATAAAAAGCATTATTTTCACAAATTATCCCTCAGAACAGTTTACTAGCAGAAAGCAGGTATGAGAATCACGGATCAGAATGTAAGAAGCCTCTGAAGTTTAATCTAACCCCTTAATTAAGGTCAGGAAACTTCTGTAGGTTAGATCAGCTAGTTAATCCAGCACCAATGGACACATTCTCATACTGGCTTCAGGTGTGCAGTAGACGCACCACATTGAAAAGGAATCATTTCTTCCAACATCTAATTTTTTGGCACAGTTTTATAATTCCTGCCACTTCATCTCCTTCATTCAACCAATCTGTGAGGACACCAGCAAGTTGGCTTCATAAACTAAGCCTGAGCCAGGCATGGAGTAGAACCTGTAATCCTACCACCTGAGAAATGGAAGCAAGAGGAAATTTGGAAGCCATTCTGAACCAATTAGTTCAAGGCCAGCTTGAGCTACCTTGTGAAACCCTGTCTAAAACAAAACAAAACACAAAAGTTCAATGATTTCCAAGAACAAGGAGTTAATTAACATAAAGGTCAATGAAGGAATCCAGATAGACCCTTCTACTTGGTGTCAATCCCAAAGCTACGGAAAATATTTCTGCATTAAGTTCAGCATATAGAAAATAAAATTTTTCTTCAACTTGAAAAAAAACTGAAACAGTGTTAAACAAAAACATTATTTAATACTTCATCATTGGAAAATAATTCAAAATTGTATAAATTAAAACATGTACTTCGATGTCCAAAACAAACCAGCTAAAACAAACCAAACTGGGTTGGATGTACATAGTCAATTTGGTTTGTACAGTATTATCAACTAATTGTATGTAACTACCAAGAATTTTAATTTTTAAAGAACATCATGAGGCCAGGTGTGGTGGCACACACCTTTAATCCCAGCACTCGGGAGGCAGAGGCAGGCAGATCTCTGTGAGATCAAATCTAGCCTGGTCTACAAAGTGAGTCCAGGACAGCCAAGGATAAACAAAAAAACCCTATCTCAGAAAAAAAAAAAAAGAACATCATGAGATGTACAGATATTGTCTGAAGTTTTGTACTGTTCTATGAACATCATCCCATTTCCAGACATCTTAGTTTGTTCACTGCCCAAAGACTGGGAAATCACCTACTAACACAACACCCAAGATAGTTCACACAACTGAAACTCTTGGGTATAGTTTGCACAACTGCATATAACAGCACTAATGCTAGCAAACAAACACATTTTAGAAAGAGAACATCATGTTTAATACCTTACAAAATATGTACAGAACTTGAACATTCCTGTGAAATATAATTCAAGTCATAATTATAAATATAATTGGATTCTCTGATACAGTGAAAAGGTTCAGTGGGTTATCAAAAAAAAGCATGTAAACTATAAAAGATATAAAGCACTTTTAAAATACACAAACTATAGCCCCAGATTTAAACAATCTTTCAAAAGTAAATACGTATTTACAGTTTTTAAATTTCACGTATTTGTTAATTTTACATGATCTTAAGTATTAGGAAAAATGTAATGACAAAAATAATTCTAATCACTTATGTTAAAGTCAATATAAGAGACACGCCAGTAGGGAAGGTGCTGATAGACTGTATTGTACACAGTAGCAGAAATACAGAAGTTGGGAACGCTGTAATTTGCAGTCATAAAACTGCCTTTGAGAAGCAAACAGTTTCAATTTAGAGATGCCAGTGCAGGGACTCTGTCTTTAATCCCATCACTCAGGAGGCAGAGGCAGGCAGCCTGGTCTACAGAGGGAGTTCTAGGACAGTTCTACACAGAGAGAAACCCAGTCTTGAAAAACCAAAAACAAGATGATTATAAATAACTGTCACCTGAAGGGCTGGCTGCAAAGATTAATGAGATGGTCTACCCGGAGGAACTCACTTGGGTATCAAGACATCATTGTCTGGCACGTGAATGGTGAAATGTTCACAACCCAGTTCACACTAGTTCCTTTCTTTACATTCGAAACCTCAAACAACATTTCATTCTTAATACAAGAATCACTGCTGAAAATGTAAAATTCTTAACTGGAGTGTTCAGCCCAGTTGACTTTCAAAAGCCATTTATAAAATGCTTCAATACTGATGATATGAAACTGATGGTATTTAAGCTGTGGAAGGAAACTTTGTAATGATCACAAAATTTTAGCTTCCAAGATTAGAATTCAAAGTCAGTTTGCCTCTGGAGAGAATTGCAGAGACACTGGGCAGGCAGGTTGCCGCACTTCTCCAGCAATGGGCGTCTGCCTAAGTTTTCCGCCTGTCGTAGTCCCCAACCATCCTCTTGATGTGCGATAATTTGCTCTTCAACTGCTTGCAGTAATTCCTCTTACTTTTATAATCTGAAGACTAAGAGAGAGAAGTGAATCACACAAATGCAACAAACTAAAGAATAAAACTCCTGAAAACAATCAACAACTATGCAGGAGAGACCACTAACACAGAATCAACTGATTATACACTGATTATAGACAAAGGCCCTGACATTTACATATGAGCATTATAACTGAGAAGTTAGGTAGAACTTTAATTTTATTTGTATATACTGATTTTCTAAAAAAGTTATTATTATTATTGCTTTGTTTTTCGAGACAGGGTTTCGCTGTGTAACAGTATGAGTTGTACTGGAATTCCCTTTGAAGGGCAGGCTGGCCTTGAACTCACAGAGATCCACATGTCTCTGCCTCCCAAATGCTGGCCTATCCCACCACACCTGGCTTCTTTTAAACTAATTTTTACAAAGGATATGTTCATTTCTAAAAATGTATTATGTCACCATGAGAACTTACTGACCTTTGTGCTTATAAGTTATCTTTTAAAATAAATAAATAAATAAATCAGATGATAAAGGCACTGGTCGCAGAGCCTTATGATCTGGATTTGATCTCCAGAATCCATCCACATCATGGAAAGAGAATCTACAAGTATACTTTGAAGTCCACACACGCACCACCACACATGGCACACAAGCAACAAACACACACACACACACCTTACTTAAAATCTCTATGCTTTGTCACTACAATAAACTTTTAACAATAAGTCTTTTGAAAACAAAAAAGTGTTTTTAGTCAACAGTGCCTAGTAATGCCAGGACACAGCAAGGACAAGGCAAGACAAGTCTGCTCAATGGGGATGTGAACTAGCATAAATACTGGGAAGGCTGTCTGACAGAATCTACCGAAGCCAGACACACACATGCCCAATAATCCCACAGTTTACTAACTGTAGATCACCCAGGTCTGTGCACACTGATGTTGTACTAGTGGTAAAAGCCCAAAACTAAGGAATCAAACTATCGTTGACAATAAAATAGATGGCCAGACGTGGTGGAGCATTCCTTCAATCCCAGCACTCGGAAGGCAGAGGCAGGTGGATCTCTGTGAGTTTGAGGCCAGCCTGGTCTACAAAGGGAGTTTCAGTTCAGCCCATACTGTTACACAGAGAAACCCTAGCTCAAAAAAATAAATAAATAAAATAAAATAGAGCTCGAGAGATGGCTCAGCAGTTAAGAGCACTGACTGCTCTTCCAAAAGACCCAGGTTCAAATCCCAGCACCCACATGGCAGTTCTCAGGTGTCTGTAGTTGCCAGGTATTGTGGCACACACCTTTAATCCCACCACTTGGGAGCAGAGGCAGGTGTGGGTCTCTGTCAGTTCAAGGCCAGCCTGGTCTAGAGTGAGTTCCAGGACAGAGAAACCCTGTCTCGAAGAAAAAAAAAAAAAAAACAAAATAAAATATAATAGTAGTAGTAGTAGTAGTAGTAGTAGTAGTAGTAGTAGTAAAAGCCAGGCATGGGGCTGGAGAGATGGCTCAGAGGTTAAGAGCACTGGCTGCTCTTCCAGAGGTCCTGAGTTCAATTCGACTCATAACCATCCATAATGAGATCTGGTGCCCTCTTCCGACCTCCAGGTATACATTCAGACAGAATACTGTATACATAATAAAGAAAGAGAGAAAGAAAGAAAGAAAGAAAGAAAGAAAGAAAGAAAGAAAGAAAGA